>CAUYQU010014270.1:0-26142 GCA_963574635.1 Cheracebus regulus | reverse complement strand
TGGGGCTGCTCCGCCTGGGAATCTCCTGGTCTGGGGTAATAAAAATCCGTCTGGAAATGCGGCGTCCACTCACCCTCTGCACTTTCACTGGGAGCTGCAATCCTGAGCTGCTCCTAATCCGCCATCTTGGATCTCTCCCCGAAAAGTGGTTTTTAAAAAATTTGAAACAATTTGAGCAACAAAATAAAGTAGTATTTGCTTGTAACAGTAAAAAATAAAAATCTAAAAACTGAAACTGATATAAATAAATTATGGAACAAATAGAGGAAAAGACAAAAATCTCTGATGTAAAATAATTTCAAATAATTTATGTAGATAATCCACCTTCAAGAAATTGGAGCAAATCTCTCCACTCCTGAAGTATGGACTGCACGCACATAGTGACTTCCGGAGAGTACAGGATGGAAAAGGGGGAAGAAACAAAACCAAACAAAAAACAGAATACAGTGGAGAAACCTGAGAATCACTTCCTTTACCAGGTGATCAAGATTGACATCCATAAGAAGTCTTATTGAGAGCTTATGCTATTAATATACGATATAATAATGGTATTTTACCTCTTTGATCTTTCTCCCAAGAAAGATCGTATTATCCTAGTTGAGGTATGAAAAAAAAAAATCCAACAATCACAATTGAGGAACATTCTGTAAAATACCTAACCAGCACCCTTTGAAACTGTCAATGTCATCAGAAAGAAGAGGAAAGATTGAGAATCTGTCATGGCAAAGAGAAGTGTAAGGAGATATGATGACTAAATGTAAAATGGTGTCCTAGATGAATCCTGGAATAAAAGAGGCACACTGGGTAAAAACTAAGGAAATCTGAGTGAAGTAATGGTTAGTCATAATGTATCAATATTAGTTCATTAGATGTAACAAATGTACTATAGTAATATAGTATCTTAACAGGGGAGACTGGGTGTGGGGTGTATAGAAATTCTCTGTACTATCTTCTTGATTTTTCTATAAATCTAAAACTATTTTAAAATTCAAAATTTATTAAAATGTTTATTGATATTGACAAATTACTCCATAAAAATGTGTAAGTATACACTTCAGCCACTAGGTATGAGAGTTTCCGTTTCTTTGTACCCTTGACCAAGTTGAACATTATCAATCCTTTTAGCATTTGTACATTTGAGAGGTGACAAATGATATCTCATTGTTTAAATTTGCAATTTTAAATTATGAGTGAGATTTAGCGTCTTTCTACTTATTGATTGGTCATTTACATTTCTTTCTCTATAGCTCTATGTTGCTATCCTTTGCTAATTTTTCAATCTGGTCATCGATCTTTTTTCCTGTGTAGAACTTTTGGTATGGTTTAAAAAATTTCCTTTCCTTTCATAGATTTGCAAATATTTTTCTTTTGGCATTCTCTAAATTATTTTAAGTGCAGAAAATTTATTAAAGTTCGTGGCAAAAACTGCAATTACTTTTGTACCAACCCAATAACTGCTTTATATAATGAAATCTCTTTCTTTACAATTTCAGGGTTTAATCATGCTTCTATTTTATTTCCAAATTAAGTCATCAGTGGCTTAATTACTGTGTCTGGATCCCTTTAAGCTAGTGTCTAATAATTTTAGGTGTTCTTGAAGGGATGTTGCAAACGGGTTCACAACTCCACTGTCAGCTCAAATTCTTTCTGGGTTTTGGTCTTTTTCTTCTGACGTGCCACTCATTTTGTGAAAGGCCTGTGGCGCCAGATTCCTATGCCTATTCTAGAGACACCAGCACTCATTAGTGAGAAGACTGTTGTCCTTCTATGAAGTCAGATTCCAGTCCTTGAGGTGCCAGAATCGGTTTGGTTGGTTCAGTGTTGTGGCACAAATGTCTCTCTTTTTAAAGTATATTTTTCATGTAGTTTCTGTATACCTCTGGCAAATCACCAGTTATTCTTAATATCCTTTGCTGGTTCCTCCTAACTTCCTGTGGATTAAATGCTATATTTATCCACCAGGAATCAGTCACTGATTGCTTCTTTGTCTAACAGCATTCACTTCTTTAGTGATCTCAGTTAATTTTATGGCTATAAGCTAATGCTTTATGCAAGTCTCAGGTATAATTGTACCCTGGACCTTCTCCAGGTTTATATATCCAAGTGCCAGTTAAGTATTTCTACTTGTTCATCTAATAGACAGCTTATGATTAACATGTCCAAAATTGACTCCTTATCTTCACTCCCAAGTCTTCAGCCCTCAGTAACTGATAAATCCACATTTCATCTGCTCAGTCCAAAAACGTTGGAGTCATTCCTTGTAGTTCACATCACACCCCAGATCCAATCTGTCTGGAAATGCATCTAGCTCTAACTTCAATATATATTCATAATCTAAACATTTTTCACCACTCCTACTGATATGAACCTGATTCAAGACACTATCCTGCCCTGCCCTCTTTCTTCTGGAATTCTGCTCAAGCCCCTAACTGGCCTTCCCACTTATACCCTTTGGTCCTACAATCTTATCTCTACATATTCCCCAAATAGATCCTTTTAAAACATATCAGAATATTTCACTTCTCTGAATTCTCACATCTTCCCATATTATTCATCAAAACCTCACACCTTCACAATTGGCCTTAAAGCCCCACATTACTTCATCCCCTGCTATTTTGCTGACTTCACCTCCCATTTGCCCCACTCACTCACTGAGAGCTCCACCTATGTTTTTTTTTTTGTTGTTGTTTGCTTGGTTTTGTTTTGCCATTTCTTGAATACACTAAGAAGGTATCCTGAGAGCCTTGGCAGTGGCTGTTTCAACGACTGAATGCTCTTTTCCCAGATAAGCACATGTCTTACTCACTTCTCATTTAGTTCTCTGCTCATATGACATTTCCTCATAGAGGTCTCCCCCAGACACCCTATCTAAAATAGTAACTCCCCCCGCACTCTCTGCTTTATTTTTGCCACTGCCTTTTTGCCAGCTGACATGCTATACTGTTTGTTTATGGTCTAGCTGCTTCTACTGGAATATAAACACTATGTAGAACATATATTTTATTATATTCATGGCTGTATCTCTAGCAAAAAGAACAATGTCTTTTTCTTTTCTTTTTTTGAGATGGAGTTTCGCTCTTGTCGCCCAGGCTAGAGTGCAATGGCACGATCTCAGCTCACTCAAGTGATTCTCCTGCCTCAGCCTCCCGAGAACCTGGGATTACAGGTGCCCACCATCATGCCTGGCTAATATTTGTATTTTTTTAGTAGAGACGGGGTTTCACCACATTGGCCAGGCTAATCTAGAACTCCTGACCTCAGGTGATCCACCAGCCTTGGCCTCCCAAAGTGCTGAGATTACAGGCGTGAGCCACTGTGCCCGGCCAAACAGAACAATGAGTGGAACTTAGTACATACTCAATAAATATATGTTGCATAGGTGAATACATTTCATGATGTGCCTGACAACCAAACCTGCAATAGACACAAAACTCGACATCTGATCCCATCTCTTGCCCATTTTCCCTCCTACGTCGTGTTCATATTTGCGTTCCCTGGTGCCTCACTGGTGACCACAGTGGAGGCATTTATTGCTTTGTTGGTAAATAGAATTAAATTCTAAGGGCCTTGGCAACCTAGAGGGGGCCCAAAAGACCAGAACGGAGACTCCTGGGAGCAAACTGAGAATATGTGACCGGGGAGAATAAACAGAAGCACAAAGAAGAGATTATTGAAGAGTGGCCATGTGCCAGATCCAGTGTCAAGGTGTGCTATGAACTGAATGTTTCTGTATCTGAAATTTGCATATTGAAACCCATCACCAGTGTGATGATTTTAGGAGGTGGGGACTTTGGGAGGGGAGTAGGTGATGAAGGAAATGTCCTCGTGAATGACATTAGTGTCCTTATAAGAGACTTTACCCCTTCCACTCTGTGTGGACACAGTGAGAAGGTGCCATGTGTGAAACAAAAATCAGGCCCTCACCAGACACTTGGACTTCTCAGCCTCCAGAATGATGAAAACTAAATTTCTTTTGTTTACTACTCAGTCTATAGTATTTTGTGATTGCACCACTAATAAACTCAGAAAAGACTGATGCAGAGATAAACATAATTCAACCATTTTTTTTTCCTGTGCTGTTTTACTTCCATAGTCTCTCTGTTTCATTTTACTCATTTCCAATTTCCATCTAAAGGTAGCAGGATCATACGGTGGAAAAAGTCCTAGACTTGGAAATCAGAAAGGCCTGGATCAGAATGCTGGCCCTGATTCTCAGAGCTGAAGGAACTTGGATAAGTCATTTAATCTTTGGGAATGTCTCCCTCTCTAGGTTTGCAAGGGTATTAAGAAAGAAATGGTGGAAAAAAAATCCTTAGTATCCCGTAATATCCCATACCCAACACAGCAGTTATTCAGTAAATGTAAATTCAACCTATTCTGTTGGCAGGAATTGACAGTCTCTTGATATATGATGTTACATCCTTCTTGCTTTATTTATTTGTAGCATCAGCTGGTGGAATTAGTCTCATCTGTTGCCCTTTCTTTTAGACTCTGTTTCCACTCCTTGGATGTTCTTTTCTTTGATTCCATGGACGCATGGAATCCTTATGTCAATCTGCTTTTTTTCTCTATTTGCAAGATGCTAAACTTTGACTTTTAGAACAAACAGGAGCAAAAGAGAAGACGGTTGGATATTTTTATCCAGAGAATTGCAGGTACCAATTTATATATATTAATATATGTACTCTGTCTCTCTCTCTCACACACACACATACACTCTTAGGGCCCATGGGGATAGAAAGCAGTGAAAATGGAAAGGAGGTAGTTTCAAAACCCTTGCCCCAGCATTGCTCACTCTAAAAGCAGCACTGCTTCACAGAGCCCCTGGGAAGCCCTGTAAATGCCTCTCTCATTGTGTGATGTCAGCATGTTCCCCATCGGGGAGCAGTAAGAGCCGGCAAAGGTTTAGAATTCCTGGGCTCTTGGGGCACTGAGTGCTTGGCACAGCCTTGATGAGAAAGCACATAGGCACCTCAGGAGCTCTGGCTTCTGACCCACAGGAGGGAAGAAGAGGCTCCAGAATTAGGACTGAACTTAAATTCTGGGAGAAGGGACTGTCTCCAAGACCAGTGAGCATTATTCCAGAGTGATGCACTTAACAACATTAGAGAAAGTGAGGCTCCCTTCAGATGCATCTGTCTGGGCGGCTACTCCAATTTTCTTAGGCTTGCCTCTGAGTTTCAATCCACTGCAGAGCAATTTTCATCTGAATTAAAACAAAGCCTTCTTTCCAGGATGGTGTCCTCAAAAAGTACACACCTTTTAGGGCCAAAAAAAAAAAAAAAAAAATCTGTGTTCGAATTCCACCTCTGCCAGTTATTCCTGGTTACTTTTAGGAAAATTAGCTAATGTGTCTGAGACAGTTTCCTATTTCTAAATTGGGAATGATAATACCTGTTTCGCAAAACTTAAAATGTTAAATGAGAAAGCATATGTGTAACATGAGTCTGCATTTGTCAATCATTTCTCATCTATATAGAATAGACCCACATCACAAAGCCTATTTGTCTTTTCCAGTTCTTGGAAGAGTTTCTGAAGCCTATGATATAAATGTTGACCAAAGGGAAGGACATTTGCATTCCTGTTATTAATACTACACTGTACCTCCCATATTATTTCTCCAATTTTGATCTCTCCTGCTCACCTTTCTGCTTCAGAAAGACAACATGGCCACCCCTGGACCACTCTACTCAGCTGGACTCTTTGAATACTCTCATACTCCTCACTTCTGCTTGCCAATCAAGGAGACCCAAATATTGTATACTTGTAAATAAAGACAACAGAGTATGTGAGTAATGCATAATTCTTTAACTCTTGCCCTCCTAACCTCCATTCTCTATATAGCCATAAAAATGCTCCTTTTTTGTGGCTGCATAGTAGTCCATAGCATGTATTTACCACATTTTCTTTACCTAAGATACCATGGATGGGTACCTATGTCGATTTCATGTCTTTGCTCTTGTGAATGATGCTGTGATAAATGTGCAAGCGCATCTGTCTTTTTGGAGAACAATTTATTTTCCTTTCAGAAATAAATCCCACCCAGCAATGGGATTGCTGAGTCAAGTGGTAATTATATTTTAAGTTATTTGAGAAATTTCCAAACTGCCTTCTACAGTGGTTGTGTAATATCCAAGCCAGTCAGAAGGAAAGCGTCACACTCTGAGTTCGAATTCAGGAGTCCTTTTATTGCTGGTGACTGAGAGTCAGCTCACACTCAAAATCTCTCGGCCCCGAGGAAGGGGCTTGATTTCCCTTTATACCTTGATTTAGGTAGGGGAGGGGGAGCCTAGCTGAAGCAGAATTTTACAGAAGCAGAACAAGCAAATTAGCAGGAGGAGGCTGGTAACCAGGAGGCAGGAGGTTTCCATAGCTGCTGGTTACTAAGAGTATTTCCATACAATCATTAAGTGGGGGTAGCAGGGGGACTTTCCATACAGTCAATCACCAAGAGAGGTATTCACAACAGCAGGTGTGCTTGCCAAGCAGGATATACAGGTACTGAGCACAGCATGACCCAAACCTCAACGGTTCAAAGCTTAGTACAGCGTGACTCAGTAATGCACCTGTGAAGGCTGTGGCAGGGAGGGAGAAACTAGGCTGGAGCTTACAGCTAAGATGGAGTCAGTTAGGCTAACACAAATTATTACAGTTGGACTAATTTACATTCCCATCAATGGCATATAAGAGTCCCTTTTGTGGCTGGGCATGGTGGCTCACGCCTGTAATCCAAGCGCTTTGGAGGCCAAGGTGGGCGGATCACCTGAGGTTGGGAGTTCAAGACCAGCCTGACCAACATGGTGAAACACTATCTTAAAAAAAAAAAAAAACAGTTCCCTTTTGTTTGTGGAGGTCACTGTCCTAAGCAAATTAAGTCAGGAACATAAAAGCAAATACCACATGTTCTCACTTCTAGGTGGGAGCTAAACATTGGGTACCTATGGACACAAAGATGGGAGCAAAAGACACTTAGGGCTATTATAGGGGAGAGGGAGGGAGGTGAGCAAGGGGTTAAAGAACAACCCATTGGGTACTGTGCTTAGTACCTGGATGGCAAGATCAGTTCTACCGCAAATCTCAGCATCACACAATATACCCATGTAACAACTCTGCGCATGTACCCTCTGAATCTAAAAAGCTGAAAAAAAAAATGAGCTCCTTTTAAAATTCTTAAGGATCTCACTCCTTTGCTACTACATTCCAATGACCTCCAATCTCATGAAGATTAAAAGGCCTTTAACCCATTTATGCCAGAGGTTATGTGTATGTGTGTGTGTGTGTGCGTGTGTGCGCGCATGTGTGAAAAATCAGACCCTGGTGATGACCTTGAGCAGTAGGATATAAATAACCCCCGTAAGCCTAGCATTCCAATCATGGAATGCTAGGCATAAATGGGTGAAACTCCCCTGTAAGATCCTCTCTTGTTCTTCCTTTTGTTTCCCAGGTTGCCACTTTCTCCTCTGGAGTGATAAGCAGCTGCTATAGGAGGCACATAATTCTGCCATTCATTGCACTACCAGATCAACAGAATAATCTTCCTAAATAACCAGTCTCACTGCTTGACTCTTGTCTTAAAAACTTTTACTGATTTATTTTTATTTATTGGGGAATGCTGCAGAAAGTGATTTAGTTCATAAGCTCTGCAGTTAGATAAAATCTTGGCTTCACCTCCTGGGAGCTCTGTGACCTTAGCACACAGATCTCTTTGGCTCATTTTACTAATGAAATCTCTCGTTGGCTCACTTTACTAATAAAATATGAATAAACATAGCACCTTATATAAAATCTCTAGTACAGTACCTGCTCCCTAGTAAGTAATAAAAAATGGCAACTCTATTTGCTGAATTATGTAACAGAACAACAGACTCTTTGTAGTTTCATACAAAACCCTTTTTAATATCATCTAAACCTATCTCACTTTTAGATTCATCTTGCATATCTGTTTTAATGGATGTGCTCAGTATCTATAGTTAACTTTTCATAATTCCCTAAGGAAAGTGTATTTTTCATGATTGCTTTTCCTTAGCATAGCCTAGCCTTCACCTCCATTTCCATCTGGCAAATTTCTATTCAACCTTCAAGACCCAGTTCAAAAATGGAATTAGGATGGTAGACTGAGTTCACCTATGTTTTATACATTCTTCACGAAAATCACTTTGAGAAAGGGAGAATATATTGTCTAAATAACCCAAAACTAATGAATTGTTAACAATGCTGAAAAACGCAAGAGAAGGTCATCAATGGACTGTAATTTTGATGTATATTTAAAATATAGAAAGCAGTCAGAATTTCTATTTCTGCCTATCTGGGGAACTTTTTGAAAAACTGAAGAAAAAAACACGCTTAGAAATGATAGATAAAATGTAACAAACATTCTTTCAGATGCATAGCTGAGCTTCTGAGAAAGAAAGATATATCTTCAGGGATCTAAACAGAGAGACATGTGAAAATTAAATCTAAGCTGCCACCCATGCAGCAACTATCCTGGGAGCATTTGCTATGCTTACTAGCCAAGAGGTTTGCGTTTTAATGCCTGCCAGGGAAGAAAACAAGGCCTTCGGTCTTTTAAAAACGGAAGTTGGAACCTAGACCCTGAGTAAACCTGGAATCCTGAAGGCACTACACTGCAGGTAAAATGATGTACTAGAATAATATCTCTCTGCCACCAAAGGAGACTAAAAGGAAAACTGTCTGTCCCAGGATGAGCTTTGGAGTCAGGGGGAGAAAGTCTTCCCCATATATTTATAACCACAGCTCTCTATTCTGAAGAATTGGGGTCTAAGAAACCCTAAGCACACCAGGGCCCTGTTTAATAGGAAATGGAAATCCTCTCTGGAGAGAAGGACCTTCCAGACATTGTTTACAGGGCTTTCAAAGCTGAAGAAGCACGGAAAAAGATACCTAAGTTCAAAAAGAAAAGCTTAAAAACAAAATAAGTCTAGCCAGAAAACAAGAGCCAGCAGAAAGAACAAACACCAGAATTAGACCTTCAAAAACATTAGCTATTAAAATTACTGGATTCAGAATATAAATATGTTAAAAAAAGCATAATCAAAACTATAAGAAATCAATCATATATACAATAAAAAATACAAAGTAGGACCTCAACAAAAAGAAAACCAACAAACTGATTAAAAAATGGATGAAAGACTTTAACAGACATCTCACCAAAGAATATACATATATAATATATGGCAAACAAAATGTGAAAAGATTCTCCACATTGCATGCCATCATATAAATGTAAATTAAAACAAGATGCTACTACACAGCTATTGAAATGGCCAAAATTCAGAACACTTACAACATCTGGAAGGAATTTATAATGCACCTGTATGCAAATTTCTAGGAAAGAAATGGAGAGAATGGGGATTTGGGAATTAAAGACATGATGGGTAAGGATTTTCTACAGTCAATAAAGGAACTATGCTTTCAGATTTAGAAGGCACAATACACACTAAATAAAATCTGGGTACTAAAAATTTTGGTATTTTGATATTTTGAAAATCCACATTGGAACATGTTGCTGTAATACTGAAAAGCACAAAAATAGAATTTAGTGTAGCAGGTAAGAAGAAAAGAGAGAAAACAACTTTAAACTTAAAATTTATGAGACTGTTTTTCAGAAAAACAAAACTGAATTTTAAAAAAGCGCCTTACTAAATTAATATCTAAGATACACACATCAGGAAGAAGAAACTTGGGTCCAGAGCAAGGACATGGAGACAAGAAAGGATAGTCAGCAAAGCAAAAAATAAATGTACAGATTTTTATAAATATTATTTATATGAAACAATGATATAACAATGACTACCTTATATGAGTGTTTATAACACATCAGAAATAAAAGCCTATTGGTAATAATTTAAATCATATATGATAGTGACATTTTTCTAAGTTTCTTGTATAGTTCTGATGGAGATTAATTAAATTTTAAGGATTAGCCCCCAAAACATAGAAATTTAGTGTATAACATATAAAAGTGAGAAAAGAAAATCATTTGATCTGTTAAAAATAAGCCAAGAAAAAAGTAAGTATAAAATAGGTAAATTAGAAAGTGAAAAAGTAGACATAAATTCAAATATATGTTCATATATACAATGTTTGTACACACATATAAACACATATCTGCACACAAATGTTTACAATATTGTATATAATATAATTAGACACATATGTACATACATACAGATTTTTAAAACTCAGTGTTATAAATTTTGCGCCCCCCGCCAGAATTCATATGTTGAAGTGCTAAGCTCTGAATCTTAGAATCTGAACTTACTTGGAAATACAGTTATTGAAGATGTAATAAGTTAAGACAAGTTCACACCAGAGTAGGGTGGGCCCCTAATCCAACATGATTAGTGACCTTAGGAAAAGGATAAATGTGGGCACAGAGACGTACACACAGGGAGAACACCACGAGAAGATGAAGGTGGAGAATGGTCTGATACTTCCGTAAACAAAAGAACTCCAAAGTTTGTCAGAAAACCCCCAGGAACTAGAGAACTGGCGTAGGGCAGATATTTCCTCACAGACATCTGGAGGAACCACTGCTGCTGACACCTCGATCTCAGACTTCTAGTCTCCAAAAATATGAGACAATAAATTCCCATGTTTAAGCCATCCAGTTTGTGGTACTGTGTTACGGCAGCCCTAGCAAAATAATATATTCGTTTACATGTGTTTTACAAAACAAAATATTTAAAACATAAGGATAAACAAATGTTGTAAGTAAAATAATTGGAATAAAGATTTATAAGAAAAATTCTGGAAAAAAGAAACCTGGTGCCTTCTAGTAATATCAGAATTAAAATGTTAACCTCAAAATCAAAGCTTTGTGGTCATAAAATAAAGCATTATCTTATCATTTAAAAAATAAACTTCACCAGGAAAATATGGTAGTTCTGAACCTGCATGTTTACATGGCTATGTGCACATTATGAAAAATTCAAAATTATTGTGGATAGCAGTAAGACAATTTAGTATACCACTCTCGGTATTCAACAGAAAAAGCAGACAAAAAAAAATCTAAGAATATAAAAGAACAGAATAGTGCAATTGACAAGTGGGTTGAGCAACATAATTAGCAAGCTTGATCTAAGAGCCTTAGAACCCTGCTGCTAAATAAAAAAATATACATTTTTCTCAAGCATATAATAAACATTAATGATAATGCCTGTCAGGTCATAAAGCCAGTCTCAACAAATGTTCAAAAATTATTACTATGTGTATCACATTTCTTAACACAATACAGCTTAAATCAGAACATTTAAGTCTCTTTGTAGGTCATTAAGAATTTGCTTTACATATCTGGGTGCTCCTGTATTGGGTGCATATATATTTAGGATCGTTAGCTCTTCTTGTTGCACTGATCCCTTTATCATTATGTAATGCCCTTTTTGTCTCTTTTGATCTTTGTTGGTTTAAAGTCCGTTGTATCAGAGACTAGAACATATAAAAAATATGCAATGATCTAGGTAAGATTAGAGATTATTATTCTAAGTGAAGTAACTCAGAAATGGAAAACCAAACATTGTATGTTCTCACTGATATACAAGAGCTAAGCTATGAGGAAGCCAAGGCCTAAGAATGATACAACAGACTTTGGGGATTTGGGGGGGAAGAGTGGGAGGGGGCGAGGGATAAAAGACACCAAATATGGTGCAGTGTATACCATTCAGGTGATGGGGGCACCAGGATCTCACAAATCTCCACTAAAGAATTTACTCATGTAACCAAATACCATCAGTACCCCTATAACTTGCGGAAAAATAAAAATAAAAAAATACATAAATATTTCAAGAAAGAAAAACTAATAGAATAATGTAAATGCTATATATATGTCTCATGTTATAGGATAAAGCTAAAAGCTCAATTAGTACAAAACTGATGTTCTTAAAAATTGTGCTAAAAATATGAAAATGATGAGATAAATATTCATGTAAGAATCTAGAGTAAAATAGAATATTGATAGAGATGACTGAATAAGGAAAACAACCAATATAAATATATTCAACAATAAAATATAAAACAAACTTAAAACAGAGAAAACCAAAACAAATAGTTATTTTTAAAAACTAATAAAATAGATAAGCTAATCCTATCAATATACTGGCATGGTTTGTCAAGGAAAAAGAGACAAGTTCTAAGTAAAGAATATGAGAATTTATTGAAAAAGAGGGACACATATAGATGGAGGGAACATTTAAAAGATAAATGAAAGAATGCCATTCTTAAAAAGTTAGGTAAATGAATTTGAAAACATTAAATGAGGAATTTCTTAAACACAAAAGCAGTTTTTTAAACACCTTTCTAAAGCTAACACAGAGAATAAAAAAGGCAGAATAGGCCAATATCATTAAAGAAGTTAAATATAATTTAGAAGTATTCTGCCACAAAGAGCTTTACAGGTGAGTTTCACCAAAACAACCAAGAAACAGAAAATTCTAATATTATAGAAACTCTCATAGAAAAGTCAAAGAATATGAAAGCAATACTATCACTCTTACTTTATCCAAACAGTATGACCTTTAAACCAATATCAGACAATGATCTGTAAAAAGAAAACTCTAGGGCTTATGAACATAGAAGCTAAAACTTATCAAAATAGCTTAGTAAATCAAATATTGTACACGCTCTCTCTCTCTCTCTCTCTCTCTCTCTCTCCATATACACACAATTATGATGAAATTGGTTTTGTCCCAATTCTCTTATATTTGCCCAACTGGGGCAAAACTCTTATATGTGCCCCACAAATGTAAGAGTTTAACTTTGGATAGTCTATTACTGCAATTTACCAAATTATGAGATTACAGAGAAAAAAATATGTGATTGTCTTATTAGGGAATTTTAAAAATTGATAAAGTTCAATACCAATTAGGTAAAAGGTTCTTAGCAATTAAATTAGCAAGTTGAAATGAGTTGAAACTACCAGACACATACACACACACACACACACACACGGACAGAGAAACTCCTTATTCATGGAAAAAGAAAAGTTGGCTGGGCACAGTGGTTCACGCCTGTAATTCCAGCATTTTGGGAAGCTGAGGCAGGTGGATCACCTGAGGTCAGGAGTTCAAGACCAGCCTGGCCAACATGGCAAAATCCCCTCTCTACTAAAAATACAAAAATTAGCTGGGCGTGGTGGCGGGCGCCTGTAATCCCAGCTACTGGAGAGGCTGAGGCAGGAGAATCGCTTGAACCTGAAAGGTGGAGGTTGCAGTGAACTGAGATTGTGCCATTTTACTCCAGCTTGTGTTAAAACATTAAAACTCTTTCTCAAAAAAAAAAAAAAAAAAAAAAAAGAAAAAGAAAAAGAAAAAAGAAAAGAAAAAGAAAAGTTAACCAATAAAATGTTAATTCACAGAAGAGATAACAATATATTCAATAAAAACATGAGAAGATACTGTATCTTATCAATGTTCAGGAGAATGGAAATTAAAACTACAATGAAATACTATTTCATACTTGCCACTTAAGCAAAATTCAGAAAGTATGATTACACTAAATACTGTGAGAATGTAGAAAAATGTTACCTGCGGTAGGATCTGCTGTTACTGCTTCCATCTCTTTATAACAACGTAGTAATATCAATTATAGTTAAAGATGAACATACTGGATGACCCAGCAATTCAGCTTATGGTTATAAATCATAGGAAAACAACAATAACAAAAAACACAGGGAAAGAAAAATAAAGCAGATTGGATTGGTGTAGGGAAAATGAGGGCACAGAAAATTCACTTTGGAGAAAAGCGACTACTGAAGTCTAAGTGAGCTTTCTTACAAAATCTCCAGAAAAATAACCAAGCTAAGAGTCACCAAACACAAAGAGCTGGAGAGCAATATGGGGACATGATCAGAGAAATTAATTAAAAGACTAAATCTGAAGCAGCTGCTGCAATGAAACGTCGCTTCCTTCTCCATGTTTAACATCTGGTGGCAATGGCATTTGCCCTTGAGAAAAAGCCCTGAGAACTAATATATAAACAAAGTGAATCACTTTTCTTGGAAGGCCTTGTAGCATGAGTTTTGACACTGAGGAAACACACATAGCAGAGCTGGTAAATTTGTTAAGAATATAAAGATTACTTCTGTACACATAGAAGGTTTTATTTTTCAAAGTTGCTGTCAGTCTCCAACAAAGTAGTCAGAAGTATACTTAACTTGGGAGACTTCAGGAATATGTCTCATGTCCAGAGAAACAAGATAGAATACTCAAGATAAACATAAAATCTTTGGATATGCATCCTTCCACTCATTTGTAATTACTAGTAACATTCTCTTGTAATGTCTAGGTACATTGGATTTGGATTCATGACAAGTAAACAGAGATATGCATTTGGACTAATAAAGTGTGTTCCAGCTTATGATATTGTTCAGTCTAGCTTTTAATTAGAAATAAGAGCAGCCAAGAACTGTCAAATATTTGGAAAACCAGGCACCTTGAAAGATGCATCAGACTCAATACTCAGAAAAGTTAGTGCCCTCCCCAAAATAAATTTATGACACGGAAAAAAATACTTCAGAATAAATATCTTCAGGCAGATTTAAAAACTGGCTGCTATGAATCAAAATTATATTTCTGGAAGTTATAGGATAATTAGGAAAAATAAATGAATAGATAAATAGCAGAATTAAAATAACTGAAGAGTCAATTAATGAATCAAAAGATTGAACAAAGTAATTAGCCTAGGAATGTAATGTAACGAGACAGATGAAAAGTATGAGAGAAGAATTAAGAAGGAGAAAAATTCCAATTTGTCCATTAACATTTCCAGAAGAAACAATCATATGTAAAGGAGGGTATGATAGGGAGAATAATGGGCTACCAAATACGTTTATGTTCAAATCCCCCAAACTGTTACTGTATTAGGCTACACAGTATGACAGGCTGAATAATGGCCTCCAAAATATGCCCACAGTGTAATCCTTAGAACTTGTGAAATATTTCCGTATCAAGAGGGTCTTTGCAGATGTGATTAAGTGAAGGATCTTGAGACAGGGAGATTATCTAGGTGAGCTGGATGTATTTTCAGAGGTTCTTATACTAACAATGCAGGAGTCAGAAGCAAAGAAAGTGATCTGACTAAGGAAGCAGAAATTAGAGTGATGTGGCCAGGAGCCAAGGAATGCTGACAGCTTCAGAAGCTGAAAGAGGCAAAGAACAGATTTTCCTCTGGAGTCCCCAGAAGGAACTAGCCCTGAGGACATTTTGATTTTAGCTCTTTAAGATTCATTTTGGATTTCTGACCTCCGTAACTGTGAAAAATAAACTGTGTTGCTTTAAGCCACCAAATTTGCAGTAATTTGCACAGCAGTAATAGGAAAGTAATGCACGTGGCACAGGTGAATTAAATTTACAGAATTACAGTTGCTAATCAGCTGATCTTAAACATTTGAAAACTAATGTGATTCACCATATTAACAGACTGAAAATGAAAAATCACATGATAATATCAAAAGTAGAAGAAAAAACATTGCAAAATCCCATATCTAATCCTGATTAAAAATCTCACTCAGCAAACCAGAAATAAGAACAAACCTCTTTAATCTGATGATGGGTATCTACAAAAAAACTACAAGTAATGGTGAAAGATTAAATAATTTTCCTCCAAAATACAAAACTAAGATAAAGCTGTCCCTTCTCAACGCTTCTACTCATCATTGAATTGGAAATTCTAGTCAGTGTAATAAGCTGAGAAGAGGAAAAAGGAATCCTGCTCAGAAAGAAAAATGTAAAACTATTTGGATCCTCAGATGACATAATCATCTACATTTTCAAAAATCATATGAACTGTACAAAAAAATTCCAGGAAAATATGTAATTTTGGCAGTGTTTCAGGATATAACATCAATATACAAAATCAATTATATTTCTATATACCAGTAATGAACCATCAAAAAGTAAGTTTACAGAAATAATCCAATTTTCAAGGGCATAAAAATATAAAATACTTAAAGGTAAATCTAGCAAAGGTGTTAAAAATATGTACATGGAAAACTGAAACCTCATAAAGAAAAAATAGAGGATCTACACAAATTTGGAGATGTGTTATAGTCATGGGTTGGAAAACTCAGTAACTCAAAACTTGTCAGATTGCCCCCACATTGATGCAACACATCCAAATAAAAATTTAAATTGAATCCCTGTTTTGTTAAGTTACCCAGATGTGGTTTCCATCGCTGTCAAACAAATACCTCAACTGATACGTAAGCCATTTCCATGTGCTGAACGTACAAATGTCTATTCTTTAATATGGAACTCTTGTCCTATTGCTCATCTTTGCTTTTCCCTGCTTCTGTCCCCTTTTCCTTATCAGTTACTAAGGTCTCTTCCTTTCTTACCCTTCCTAAGGGAGGAAAAGAAAGGAGTGATCAATCCAGGATAAACAAAACTATTTACAATATAACCTTAAAGGCAGTCCTCTGAAAAAGAAAAAATCAGGACTGTATTGTGTTGAATTCTATTGTGTTCATTTAACAGTTCTTTATTGAGATGTATGTTAGGCACTATGTTAGCACGGGGGATACAAATGGACAAAAATAAGCAGGTAAGCCTTTCCTGGAGCAGTTCACAGTCCAGCCTCACTAGACATAAACCAATTTAAATCAATTGAAGTTATATTGGCAGTATAGAATCCTCATGTTTTATGATATTTTGCATTATGTGCATTAGCCACTTTGATATAAAGATATTAACAGTCTCACTCTATATGCAAAAAGGTACGGCCTGAGAGCAATAGCTTGTTGGAAAGATAGTATGACTAAAGGGAGCCAGGTGCTAACAGTCAAGGCCATGGGGAAAAGTTCCCAAAGGTATTTCAGAAATCTTCCAGCAGCCCCTTTCATCACAAGCACAGAGGCCTAGTAAGAAAGAATGGTTTCAGGAGCCAGGCCCTGTGCCGTCTTGGGACACCGCTCCCTCCTGCATCCCAGCTACTTCAGCTCTAGCTATGGCTCACATGGCCACAGGTACTCCTTGACAACTTCCATGTGGTGTTAAGTCTGCAGGTGCACAGAATGTAAGAGTCATGGAGGCTTGGAAGCTTCCAAATTAGATTTCAGAGGATGTGTCAGAAAGCCTGGGTTCCCAGGCAGAAGCCTGCCACAGGGGCAGAGCCCATACAGAGAGACTGTACTAAGGCAGTGCCAATGGAAATATGGGATTAGAGCCACTACAGAGAGACCATATTAACTCAATGCCAAGGGGAAATGTGGGGTTGGAGCCCCCTCAGAGAGTATCCACTGGAGCACTGCCTAGTGAAGATGTGAAAATAGGACCACTTCCCTTGAGCCTCCTAGAATGTCAGAGCCATTGGCAGCAGGCACCGTAATCTGGAAACCCCAGAGACATTGAACTCCAACCTGCGAGAGCAGCCATGTGAACGGGAGCCTGCAAAGCCATCAGGGCAGAGCTGCTTGAGGCTTCGGTGACCCATCACGTGTACCAGTGGGCCCCAAATGGGACGTGAGACACGGAGTCAAAGATTATTTTGGAGATGTAAGTTTTAATGTCTGCCGTGCTGGGTTTCGGACATGTTTGGGGTCTGTTACTCATTTCTTCCAGCCAATTTCTCCCTTTCACAATGGAGGTCTTCACCCAACATCTGTACCACCATTGTATCTTAGAAGTATCTAAGAATTTGATCTTAGAGTTTCAGATTTCGGCCTTTGGACTTTTGAGTTGGTGCTGGAATGAGTTAAGACTCTGGGGCAATGTGGAGATGGAATGATTGCATTTTGAATGTGAGAAGGACATGAGAGTTGGGGTGCCGGGGGTGGTAGGATGTAGCTCAGACATATAACTCCTCCAAATACCATATAAAAATTTGATCTGCCATGTTGGAAGTAGGGCCTAAAGAGAGCTGTTCGGTCGTGGGAGCAGATCCCTCATGAATGGCTTTGTGGTATCCTCACAAGGATGAGTGAGTTCTCACTTTATTAGTTCCCATGAAAATGACTAGTCCAAAGAGCCTGGCCCCTCCCTTCCTCCTCTCCCTCTTTCTTCCTCTCTCCCCATCTGACACCTGCTTTCTTTCACCTTCCACCATGAGTAAAAACTTCCTGAGGCTCTCATTAGAAGCAGATGCGGATGCCATGCTTCTTATATACTCTGCAGAACAGTCAAATATACCTCTTTATAAAATTACCCAGCCTCGGGTATTCCTTTCTAGCAACACAAACTAACACAGGACATTCAACTTCTTTTGCGAATAATTTGCCATTTCCTCTGCATACTAAGCTACTTTATCCCTGTGGCATCTCACATGCTGCTCCCTCTGCCTGAAAGACCTTTTATCCCCTGTCTAATCTGTGGTTAGCCTTTCTGACACCTCTTTCGGGAAGTCTTCCCTGATTCCAGCAGAGGTACATTAGGTATCCATCCTCTGGGTTCTTGCATCACTCTGTGTACTTCCTGTCAGAGCACTAGCTATGCTTTATTGCAACCGTCTGCTTAATTGAGCTTAAGGTGGCAGAAACTATGCTACTTATCTTTGTAATCACAGTCCCTTAGATAGTGGCTGCTAAATTAATGTTTATTGAAGGAATAAAAGAAAAAAAGAAACGGCAAGAAAGTACTCCCTCTATAATTTTACCAAGCGTAAACCTCAAAACACTTGAAGAAGGAATTCCTCTCCCGCAAGATAAAGCAACATCTGGCAGGCATCTGCAAGTCTCCCTCTGTTGAGAAACTTCTGGGAAATTAGAAATGCATGTAATAAAAGACGTGGACTTTTTTCTTTCATACGGTGTTCACTGAGCCCCATGGAGAACGGTAGGGAGGGGCTCAGGATAGCAGCCAAGCAGAACCTGATTATAGATCAGCTGTCAGACTGCAAAAGAAATCTTTCTCATGCTGGACAGATTGCTTGCTGAGGATCATTAACCATTTAGGACACACCGGAGTTTTATTTTTTTCCTTGAAATTTCTTTCTAACCTAGCGATATGAAAATGAAACCCCATTAAGACAAAATCATCTTTTATTTGTTATCAGAATCCCATCCTTCGAGTGTGATCAGGGACAATTTAAGGTTATCTTCCACTCCTTGAGTTAGCCAGAATGAATAAAATAGTGATTCTATTTGAGAGGGGATGAGAATTAGTCTTAGACTATGTGGCCCCTATCTACGTACATAGATTGAGTGCTTTACTACGTGCAGAAAACATTACATATACTGTTACATTAATTTTATTTTATTTTAGATGGAGTTCTGCTCTTGTTGCCCAGGCTGGAGTGCAATGGCACAATCTCGTCTCACCGCAACCTCTGCCTCAACCTCCCTAGCAGCTGGGATTACAGGCATGCACCATCATGCCTGGCTAACTGTATTTTTAGTAGAGATGGTGTTTCTCCATGTTGGTCAGGCTGGTCTCGAACTCCCAATCTCAGGTGATCTGCCCACCTCAGCCTCCCAAAGTGCTGGGATTATAGGTGTTACATTGACTGTTAACAGGATCAGGTAGTTACCATTGTAATGAGGAAACTGAATCTCAAATGACACAGAAGCAGGATTAGAGCTAGGACCTGATTTTAATTAATTAATATATGCATGCAACAAATAAACAATTATTGACTGAATCATGTAGTGTATATCCCAGGGATACCGAATTGAGAAAAATGCAATCATACGATCATGACCCATCGTATCATACAACCTCCAGTTCAGTAAAGCATGAATTATGATGAACTGGGGTACTGGATACTGTGATCATATAGAACCAAGGATGTTAGTCTGTGAGCTCAAGGCTGGCTTCTTGGAAGAAGTAACATTTAAGGCAGTTCCTGCAGGACAGTTGGAGGTAAGACAGGTGATAGTGGGGGAAGAGCTTTCCCAGGTGGAAAAGGAGAAAGTCCTGGAGTTGAGGAAGAAAGGGCACAACTTGCTGGAGGTTGGGCAGGGGGACGGCAGTGAGAGAGTGTTTTGAGAGTCAAAGATAAAAGACCAGCAACAGCCAAAGGGCTTGTCAGCCACAGGATGGAGCTGGATGCCATGCTGCTCACATGAGAGGCCACTGAGTGTCCATCTGGGGAGAATATTGGTTAATAATAACTATGAGCATGGCCCAATTACCATGTCCTAGGCACCTCCAAAGCAGTGCACAGACACTAACATGTTGGCTCAGGTCACCGTATGACTGATAACCAAGTAAGGACACTTTTTTTTCCTTTGAGACAAGAGTCTCATTCCATCACCCAGGCTGCAGTGCAGTGGCATAATCTTGGCTCACTGTAGCCTTCACCTTTTGAGTTCAAGCGATTCTCATGCATCAGCCTCCCGAGTAGCTGGGATTACAGGTGTGCGCCACCATGCCCAGCTAATTTTTGTATTTTTAGTAGAGACAAGACTTTGCCATGTTGGCCAGGCTGATTTCAAACTCCTGACCTCAAATGATCTGCCCACCTTGGCCTCCCAAAGTGCTGAGATTACAAGCATGAGCCACTGCACCCAGTCAGGACAATTTTTATGAGTAAAAGATGGCATTATTAATCACTGTGCTGGGACACAGTGCAAAAACTGGGACTGTTCCAAGCAAGTATTGTCACCCTACATTTAACCCCTGTAACAAACCCAATATGTAGGTACTATTATTATCTTCATTTTGTAAATGAGGAAATGGAAGCTTAGGGCAGGCAAGTAACTTACCCAAAGGCACAATAAGCGTGCTCCTCTGAGAAGTGACATTTCAGATCTGCCTCTTCTGAAAGATTTTCTTCACTGATGCTACTAATATTGATCGATTTTCTACTCCATGCCAGGTACTCAAGATACAGCAGCAAACACAAGGGACGTAGTGTCTGCCTTAATGAGGCTTCATTCTAGTGGAATGGAGCTAATGGAATCACAGAACTTACAGCTTATATGTCTAGAAGACAAACCAAAGAAATAAATATGTAATGTAAAGTCAAGTAGTGGTAATTGCTAAGCAGGGTAATGAGACGGAGCAGTGTTTCTCAACCAGGAATGATTTTGCTTCCCTGGAGGACATTTGGCAGTGTCTGAAGATTTTTTTGGTTTGTCACAGCTGAAGGAGGTGGTGCTGGTACCTAATGGGTAGAGACCAGGGATGCAGCTTAACATGATATAGTATACAGGACTGGCACCCTCACCCCACAAAAAACAGAATTATCCAGCCCTAAATGTCAACAATGCTGAGGTTAAGACACCCTCTCTCTTTCTCTCTCTCTCTCTCTCTCTCTCTCTCTCACACACACACACACACACACACACACACGTCGATATATAAGTATAACTCAATCATACATAAGTATAGCCAATAACATGATATAATTAACCTCAATGTACTCATCACCCACCTTCAATAATCATTAACCCATGGCCAGGGATTTTATTTATTAATCTCTTTCTCCCCTTCCGTCTCCCTTACTAGATTATTTTGAAGTAAATTCTAAACATAACATGGCCTCTAAAATTTTTAAGTATGTATTTCTGAAAACTGACAACTTTAAAAAACACAATCATGTCATTATAACACTTAAAATAATAGTAGTAATATCTCAACATTGTTGAACCCTCAGTATCAACATTTTCTCAGTCACATCATCTTTTTATTTTTGCATTGGTTTTATGCAGTT
This sequence comes from Cheracebus regulus, assembly GCA_963574635.1. Lineage (NCBI taxonomy): Eukaryota > Metazoa > Chordata > Mammalia > Primates > Pitheciidae > Cheracebus > Cheracebus regulus. Next base: position 4,539 of record CAUYQU010014270.1, on the reverse strand, counting down.
TGTTTGAAGCAAGATCCAAATGGGGTCAGTACAGCTAAACCTTGGTTGATAAATCCCCCAAGTCTCTATAGAAGCCAAAATTTTGTGACCCATTTTTGGATGAACTGATGCTGAAGATGTAGTCTAGCCCCAAGAACTGGGGTGTCGGTGTTCTTCATCAAGATGGTTAACATAGGAGGACAGACAGGGTTGGAGTTGTGAGAGGTGAAAAAAGGATAATGATGGGCCGGGCGTGGTGGCTCACACCTGTAATCCCAGCACTTTGGGAAGCCGAGGAGGGCGGATCACGAGGTCAAGAGATCGAGACCATCCTGTCCAATATGGTGAAATCCCATCTCTACTAAAAGAACAAAAAATTAGCCGGCCGTGGTGGTTCGTGCCTGTAGTCCCAGCTACTCAGGAGGCTGAGGCAGGAGAATTGCTTGAACCTGGAAAACGGGAGTCGCAGTGAGCCGGGATCGCACCACTGCACTCCAGCCTGGTAACAGAGCAAGACTCTGTCTCAAAAAAAAAAAAAGTAATAATGATTTTGGCTCTAATGGACCCATGAGACACTCAAGTGAAAAATTCCACTTGAGAAAGAGAAGAGACACACATCTAGAAAAGAGCCTTGAGAAGCCCACACATTGGAGGAACACTGAAAAAAGAAGCTATCAAAGGAAGCAAAGAGAGTGGCTCAAGAGAAGTCAGAGGAAAACCAAGAGAAAAATGTAGATGGAAAACAAATCTGTTTGATTCTTTCCACTATGACAGACAGGCAGACAGCCACCCCATCCCCACCCCACCCCCACCCCAGACACACACATGCACACAGCTCACCACCACCATCAACAAAAATCCTCCTGCCCACTGTTTCCATATAAGTATTTCCAAATGGAAGTATGTTAACTCTGCATTGAGAATGTCAAATTTTATTGAAATCATTCACATGATGCATAGCTTCATGTTATGACTGATAAACACATTACAAGTAGATAAGAGCTGGAATGTAAGAGATGAAATTGATTTTATTAATTTAACCTCAATTAAAGTTTCTCTAAGTAATTTCCCATGCTATTAACAATCACATTACGAAGTTAAAGACTGTAATTACTATAAGAAGTGAGTAATGAAAAGGTGGGCTGTTAGGATTCTCTGAGAACTTGGAAGAAAGACTTTTCCTACAGAAATTCTATGAGCTATCAAGGCACTCTTGTTCAAGAGAACAAGGAGCAAAACTATTTTGCTTATTTTGTAATAGATAAAAAGAACAATCCAACCCTACTTCCATGTCCTAAAAACGGAGCCATGTAAGACATGCCTTTGCTTTTCCTTTACCTTTTGCCATGATTGCGAGGCACCCTAGTTATATGGAACTGTTAGTCCATTAAACCTCTTTCCTTTATAAATTACCCAGTCTCAGATATATCTTTATTAGCAGCATGAGAATGGAGTAATACGACAAGTGCCCTTTTTGAAGGAAATGGAGGCCAGATCCTCAAGGAAGAACCCCACTCCTGGTACCAAAATCTGTATTAAGGGTGGGTCTGCTTTCCCAGCCCCCTGACTCAGATGTTAATCTCCTTTGACAACATCCTCACAGACACACCCAGGATCAATACTTTGCATCCTTCAATCCAACCAAGTTGACACTCATTATTAACCATTACAGAAGGATTTGACATTAGTGTTTTACCAGGAGCGGGCCAAGAAAATATGGAGGTCCTAGTACTGTCACAAAGGATGACAGAATCAGAACAGCGGTGATCTGGAGATCCTAATGTTACCAGAAAGGAGTCCTGATCCAGACCCCAAGAGAGGGTTCTTGAATCTCACATAAGAAACAATTCAGGGAGAGTACATAAAGTGAAATCAAGTTGATTAAGAAAGTAAAGGAATAAAGAATGGCTACTTCATAGGCAGAGCAGTAGCAGGGACCATTCAGTTGCTTATACTTATTGTTACTTCTTGATTATATGCTAAACAAGGAGTGGATTATTCATGAGTTTTCCAGAAAAGGGGTGGGCAATTCCTGGAACTGAGGGTTCCTCCTCTTTTTAGACCCTATATGGTAACTTCCTGACGCTGTTATGGCATTTGTAAACTGTCATGGTGCTGGAAGGAGTGTATTTTAGCATGCTAATGCATTATAATTAGCCTATAACGAGTAGTGAGGATGACCAGAGGTCACTTTCATTGTCATCTTGGTTTTGGTGGGTTTGGGCCAGCTTCTTTACTACAATCTGTTTTATCAGCAAGGTCTTTTTGACTTGTACCTTGTGCTGACCTCCTATTTCATCCTGTGACTTATGAGTACCTAACCTCCTGGGAATGCAGCCCATTAGGTCTCAGTATTATTTTACCCAGCCCCTATTCAAGACGAGTTGCTCTGGTTCAAACATCTCTGACACTAATAGAAAGCACAGATGTGTCCAAAGTCTAAATCTATCTACATGAGAACTCAATCAAACACCAGGACAGGGCCGCAGTATCTGGTTACTATACCAGACAATGTCATTTGTACACTGCATGACCTTGAGCAAGTCATATATCCTCTTTACATCTTTAAGATACAAATAATAATCTTCTACCAAAGGGATCTTCTGAGAACTGAATATTGTTTAAAACACCTTCAACAAATGTTCTTTAGAACTATCTCAGGTATTGCGCATAAACAGGATTGTGTTTTAAAATCCATTCTTCTTTTTTTCCCTTTAGTTATCATCCATATACAGTAGCTATGCCCACCTTGCTTTTGATGGTTGAGTGCCACCACTTGGTCTCTGCCACCTCAGGATCCATCTTTTTTCCCTCCCCATTTAGTTATCATCCATGGACTTGCATTTCAGAACTTCTACTCTGTGAGTTGATTGTAGCTCACGTAGCAGCCAGTAAGAAATGTATTGTCCAGCAATGGGTCTCCATTTTATTCTAAAAAATATCTGTAAAGCATATTAAGATGGTAGAAAGAAAAGTACTTGCCTATCTGCATAATAACATGTAACTTCTTTGGGGAAGAGAGTCCTTGAAAATTATGATGTGAGTTCTGATTATGACCCCCAACCCTCTCTGCAGGATTCACTGTTAATGGTTGGCCAACACCTATCCTTGGCAAGACACGGAGTGCCAGCTCCACCTCCTACAGCCCTATACCCACCAGATCCTGTGCAGAAGTGGGATGGGTCAAGTGGCCAGCACAGACTACCTTGTTATAACCCCCATGAAAGGGTTGGCTGCTTGGATGGCTTTTCCTTAGGCTCTGGACCAACTCCTATTTTGTGTACTCTTGAGATTATTTTTTTCCCCTTCTATACTCTGAGAAAAGAAAAGGAGAGAAAATACTGTCTGGCATTTCTGAGCAATTTTTGAATGGGTGGTTTGAAGCAGTGTTTCGCTAGTTGATGTTTCTTTCAATCAACAGTAGGTCTGATGTGAAATTGGGCTTTAACCTGGCATTGTTGGAAAAAGTGTAGCGCTTTTACCCCTGCTTGTGATTAATCTAGCAATCTTCAGTGAGTTCTAGCCAGGCTGGCAATCATAATACCTGACTACCCCCTTTTTTCCTTTATATTGACTCCTTCACTAAAAGAACACCTGAATCATTGTTTTGTGTGCTTCCCCCCCTCTTTTTGATGGTTCTTCTGTTGCAAGCTAGGAAGTTCTGGCATGCACTCCTGATTAATCCTTTGGAGGACTCTGCTTTAAAAACTGTTTACCTCTAGTTCCTCTGTAAAGTATGACATACTCATGCAGCCTTGGGAAAATAAAGGAACAGGGCAGTGAAGGGCACTATGACATATCCTACTAAGAAGGAAGGGTGAGTGGTCTAAGATGGAACTGGAAACAGTGCCAAAGAAAAACCCACAACTGAAAATAAGTTGCACAGTTCAAGATAACAATGGTAGCCCATATGTGCAGGGCATCGTTTGAAGCATTTCCATGGATTAACTTACTTCACTTTCATAATGATCCCTAAGACAGTACTGCTTTAGTCTATTACCAATAGACATCTCCCCTGACATGTCTTTTACCAGTGGAACACAGAGAGGTTATGGTCTTTTAGCTAGACAGCACAGAGCCAAAATTCACGCACAGGAGGCTGGCTCCCTGCTCTTTGCCTCCGAGCCATCTCTCACTCCCAACATGAGATAAATTTGTCCTTGAAAGAGGGAAACCTGTCCATCAATCGCTTTTAGAAGATGCGAATCTGATCATGTTATGTGTCTTACATGTCTTTGAGACAGAATCCAAAGTCTTTAACTTCATACAAAAGAACAGTATGAACTGACCTTTGGCCACCACCGGAGCCTCATTATTTTACTTGCCTATTCCCCACCTTCACCCCAAACTGTAACTCTCAGGAGCAGAAGTTGAGACTCAATTTTTTCTTTCATTTTGGTTTATCAACTGAGTCTCACTTCTTCAGTGCCTTGCTTTGTAGGTGCTAAATATATCACTGAATTTTAAAGTACACTGTTAGAGCAAGGAGAGGAGAGGAGAGGAGGAGAAGAGGAAAGGAGGAGAAGAGGAGAGGAGGGGAGGAGGGGAGAGGGGGGAGGG
>CAUYQU010014268.1:0-178942 GCA_963574635.1 Cheracebus regulus | reverse complement strand
AAAGAGGTTTTTAATATCCATTTTTACACTGTATTCTAGCCTGGGCAATAAAACAAGAATCTCATTCTCTCTCCCTCTTTCTCTTCCTCTTTCTTTCTCTTTCATTCTTTTTTTTCTTTCTTTTGCTGTTTCTTTCTTTCTCCTTTTCTCAAAAAAAAAAAAAAAAAAAAGATCAATTTTCTCCCCATAGGTCTTAAGGATAATTACCAGGATTTTTTTCCTACTCTAAATTAAGTAGTGATCTTCACGGTTAGTTATAAGCAGTGAATCAGTTTTCACCTGCAGTGAGAATATCATGAGTCTTAGACTTGGTGAGAACACTTCATGCAAGTTTCCACAAGACAGGTCAAATCAGCAACCTCCAAATCAAAGCGGCATTGAAAAAATTGCTCTGACTTTAAATACAAAACTTTCCACTCCTCTACCCCTGTCCAAAGTCCAAGGAAACAGTAAAATTTAAATTCTTATCTCAATTCTTGTTTATTTCCTAGGCCAATGGTTCTGAAACTTCGGTGTGTGCATCAGAATCACCTGTAAGGCTTGTTAAAATAAAGATTTCTAGGCCCCACCCTGAGTTTCTGATTCACTAGATCTAGGCTGAGTCCTGACGCTTTTGCGTGTTTAGTAAGTTCTCAGGTGATTCTGATGCCTTGAGTAAGTCACAGCACTCTAACTAGGATGCAGTCAAGGAACCTACAGCCACCAGCCAGGACTTGTGTCTTCACCATAGACCCAGGAGCAGTCAACAGGGCAACAGGTTACTAATGCTGATGGGGAAGACAAACACTGGCTCTATCAGCTTCTCGGTGAGTGTCCCAGCAGGCAATGCCCTCATTCACCTGATAAGGCTACACTAATTCGTGGCTAGTACACCAAGTAGTTTCATCATAGTGCAGTCTAGACCAGTGATTTTTGTAAGAACCACCTATCTAGAGCCAGTCTAGCTAGCACCTGGGAGCTTATTAGGAAAGAGAATCTGGCGTCTCACCCCAGACCTGCCTGTGTTATAACAAGGTCCTCAAGTGATTCATATGCCCAGTGATATCTGGGAAACACTGGAATCCATTTACTGAGGAAACTGGGTTTCAGATTCAAAAGACATGGATTCATTTATCAGCTGTGCCCTTGATTAAGTCTGTAGTTTAGGGAGGAGCAGGTCGCTTACCTGGGCCTTGGTCTCCTTTCCCATAAACCAAAGAGGTTGGGATGGATCGTCTCTAGGGCTCCATCCCATTCTCATGTTCTGGGCATCAATGAGTCACTCAGGCTTGCACAGTGACAGGCTGCAGATCCAGGACTGGGGCCAGGCCTCCTTCCCAAGCTCGTCCCCCACCCCCATTTCCAGGGAAGGCTGGTCTGCCACCTTCACTGTGTCCTACGTGAATCTCTGCTACCACCCATCCTCCCTCAGGTGACAGTCTGGGAGGAGGCCATCCCTGTGCCATTTGTGGGCCCTGGCTCAGTGCAGCAACAACTGAGTGACAGCTCAACAGGTCAAGATGGGAGCACTGCTTTGCCATGGTGCTCCTGCATGGCATAAGGCCTCCATAAACCCCTGGGCCTCTGGAGGCGTCCACTTCCTGACCTGAAAATAACAAAACTGACCTTCCAATCTCTGTCTCTCACTTTCTGTGACTCAGTGACATTGGAACTGTTTCTGGTAAGGGGAAAAGCAGAATCCACGGTGTCACCACTGAGATAGCTCCACGGTTCAGCCTCCAGGCTCAGGCCTTAAGTCTTTCACCACTGACTGCATAAATGGAAGCTTCCATTATTCACTCAGCATACAGGTGCTGATCCCTAAGTTTCATACCCTCTGTGGTTGGATAAAACACACTCATTGCAGCTCCCGCTTCGGTGGAGAAAACAGATATGCGTGCACACAGCTCCAGTGAGTGCAGTGCGATCAGTGCTCTAAGAGAATACAGGAAGGACAACTGATCCAGACTGGGCAGAAGGGATAGGGAGAAATCAGATAGGGCTTCCTGAAGGAAGTGATGGCTGAGATGAAGGAAGGCGTTTACTGAACCTAGACTGCATTCACTCATTTGTGAAGACATCAAGAGAGACAGCAGTTCACACTCCCTGTGTGCCTGACACCAGGCTATGCATTTTCTATAAAGTGCTTCATCTAACTTTAATATCAATTCTGTACAGAAGCAGCCCTTGTTATCCCTATTTGTCAGATGAGACAATTGAGGCACAGAGTAGTTAGGTACCACATCCTTGATAGCAGAGCTGGGTAATGGTGAGGCTGACCTCCCCAGGCTCTGTCTGCACAGATTAATTCTGGATGTTAACAGCTATCAAAAAGAGGGTTCACCACCCAGGAGAAAACAGCAAGGTCCGGGGAAATAGAGATAGATCTAAAGAAATACTACACACGCACACGCACACGCACACGCACACACACACACACACACACACACACACACACATATATATGTACAGACACCCATACACACATATACACACACACACACATATACACACAGACACACATGCACAGACACACACACTCTCTCTCTCTCTCTCTCTCTAGAGGAATCTGAACGAAAAGATTCTTCAAGCAGTTTTTTTAAAGGGGAAAAAAAAAGGTGTGGCCAATCGGGGAGGGGACGAAGTGGCCCAGCAGTGCGGCATCTGCGCCTCCGCGGCGGCAGGGGCCCACAGCAGGCGCGCAGGGAGCAGCCCCTCTCGGGTCAGCCGCGTTTGTGGCTTCATTAGCGCCGCTCGGGACCCCGCGGCGTCGGGGAGGCTCCTGCCTAGCGCCCCTCTGCTGCGCGAGGTCGTCCCCGCCTCACAAAAGGAGCTCCTCGCCGGTGAGCTCAAGACCCCAGGCGGGCTCTCCCCGAAGGGTCGCTTCTCCGGATGTGTCGCCTCCTTTCGTCTTTTCTTTTCCTCTCGGTGGTGGCTTGTGATGTCTCTGACTCTGGGTCCTCCTGTGGATTCCATCCCGAGGTGGAGACTGGCAGAGCTAGAAGGTCTAAACATCTGAAAAACAGGCTCGCACAGTGCCTGGGGAGAAGGCCAGGAGGCAGGCAGACCCCTGGAGTGCCACCCAAACAACTTGGACTTTTTAATTGATACCGTTTTATTTTGGCTAGTTTTCCACTTAGGGGTGGAAAAAAGGGAAGTAATTTTTAGCATTTACTTTTTTTTTTTTTCTGAGACAGAGTCTCACTGTTTCCCAGGCCTGAGTGCAGTGGCAGCAGCTCAGCTCGCTGCAACCTGTGCCTCCCGAGTTCAAGCGATTCTGCCACTTCAGCCTCCGGAGTAGCTGGAGATAGGCGCCGGCCACCAGGCCCTGCTAATTTGTGTGTTTTTAGTAGAGACAGGTTTTCCATATGTTGGCCAGGCTAGTCTCAAACCCCTGACCTCAGGTGATCCGCCTGCCTCAGCCTCCCAAACTGTTGGGATTACAGGCCTGAGCCACTGCGCCCGGCCATTTTTGGCATTTACAATGAAGCAAGACAATGCTGGGTGCTTTATGTACATTTGACTCATTTTATCCTCACTATATAATCTTATGAGGTAAAGTGTATTATCCCTATTTCACAGATGAGGAGAATGAGGCTCAGGGAGGTTAGGTAACTTGCCCAAGGGCACACAGTCAATAAGTGGAGAAGCTGAGAGATGAACCCAGGTTTCTATGACTCCACCATCCTTGAATTTGAGTTGTGATGCCATTCATGTGTTTCTGAGAGGAAATAGTTACAAAGTCAGGGAAACATCACAAAATTACAGCAGTATGTTTTTTAAGCCAGCATGAATCTTGGAGGTGATTTAGAAGTTCTTTTATACTATGGATGAGGAAACCTGAGGCCTCCAAGTCAAGATAATTGTGCATCACAACTAATTATTAAAACCAGGGTAACTGGAGTCTCTGCCCAGTGTTTGCGGTCATCTAGTTCAGTTCCGTTCCATTCAGGTGAGTTTCATTTTGAAGGCTTTTCCTTGGGCAGTTTCCGGCTTCAGGAATAAATAGCTCTAGAAGGAGCAAGTGTAATGATTGCCTGACCTGTGCAAAGAAGAGAGGAGTAGCCAGGGCTGGAAAAGTTCCTCCTAACACTGTGGAGAAAACAGGGAGACCAGCAGTATGTGCCCAGGAGTCCCGGTGGTGCCATTCACCGGAATCTACAGCCTGGCAGACGGCACCATGCAGAAGTCTGGGGCTCCTTGCTCCCCACATTGCTCAGTCTGAGGCCTGCAGTCACAGCACAGCACATGGCCAGGCCCTGCTATCTGCAGCCCACAGTACTGTGTGCAGAATATTCTGCTAGTCCTTAACACTCTGGTACTGCTCTATTTTTCCTCTGGGAAGTATTTCAAAGTTCTCCTTCATAGTGAAGGAGGAGGAAATGGGAAGCGGTGCACCCTTAAGCATGTTTCTGGCTTCCTCCTACTCAGCCCAGACTGAGGACGTCCCCAGGGAAGAACCCCAGAGTCCCAGAGAACAACAGTCGTCCCTTGATTCTGAAAATTCTCTTCACCTTCCAGGAAGAAAAGCTCATTTCTAACAAGATACCTAAATTTGACAAAACCAAAAAGCAGCTAAAACTAGAGATAACGAAAACATAAGAAAGGAAAATTATAGGCCGGGTGTGGTGGCTTACACCTGTAATCCCAGCACTTTGGGAGGCCAAGGCACTGCAACCTTCGCCTCAGGATCACCTGAGGTTAGGAGTTCAAGATCAGCCTGACCAACATGGAGAAACCCCGTCTCAACTTAAAATATAAAATTAGCTAGGCATGGTGGTGCATGTCTGTAATCCCAGTTACTTGGGAGGCTGAGGCAGAAGAATCACTTGAACCCAAAAGGTGGAGGTTGTGGTGAGCCGAAATCAAGCCATTGCATTCTAGCCTGGGCAACAGAGCGAAACTCTGCCTCAAAAAAAAAAAAGGAAATTATAGACCAATCTCACTTCTGATCAAACATACAAAACTATTAACCAATCAAATTCTTAAGCTTATATTTTTAAAAGTATTAACAATACACAAAACTTAATTTGGTTTATCATAGGAATTCAAAGAGGGTCTAACATATGAAAATATGTTTATAATCCACACCAAGAGGTTAATGGGTAAAAGACTTAGGATCACCTCAATAGATGCAAAAGGAAAAAATAAAATTCACCCATTCCCAATTAAAACTTATCAGACTAAGAATAGAAGAGGGCTTCCTGATTTTGACAAAGAATATCCATGAAAAACCTATGGTAAACATCATACCTGAATGTTAGAACTTGAGAATCTTTTTTTTTTTTTTTTTTTTTTTGAGACACCACTTCGCTCTTGTCATCCAGGCTGGAGTGCAATGGCACAATCTCAGCTCACTGCAACCTCTGCCTCCCAGGTTCAAGTGATTCTCCTGCCTCAGCCTCCCAAGTAGCTGGTATCCCGCCACTGCACCCAGCTAATTTTTTGTATTTAGTAGAGATGGGGTTTCACCATGTTAGTCAAGGTGGTCTCAAACTCCTGAACCCAGGTGATCCACCCACCTCGGCCTCCCAAAGTGCTGGGATTACAGGCATGCACCACCGCACCTGGCCAAGAAGCATTCTCTTTAGAGACAGGACTGGGACAAGGATGTCTTCTGTCACTGATTCTATTCAACATTGTTCTAGCAATCCTAACCAGAACAGTAAAGAAACCAAAGAAAGGAAAGATGAAAAGACAGGAAGGAGGAAAATGACACGGGTATTATTTCCAGACTATATTATTACTTAAGTGGAAAATTCAAGGGACTCTACAGACATTAAAAGACAAAATAATTCAGAAAGATTACTAAATACAGATCAATACACAGAAATCAATTGTGTAAAAACTAGTGTTTGAAAGCATAAAGCACAATTTAAAAATAGAATTTAAAAGTAATTGTTATTATGGAAAACCACAAACACACACAGAGGTGAGCAGAGCAGAACAATGAATGCCATCTGCCCATCTCCTGGCCAATACTGTTCTCCTCTGTCTCCAGCTCCTTTCTCTCTCCCATGTTTATTTAAAAACAGACTTTAGGCTCATCTCATTTTACTCATATATACTTGAGAACACATCTCTCAAAGATGAGAAATGACTCTTATAACGTAATCATAATACCATTATTATACCTAAAATTTAAATAATTCTTTTTTAAATTTTAAATCTTTAATATTATTGAATATTCAACCAGTTTTCAAAGTTCAAATTGTCCCATAATTATTATAATTGTTTTAGAATTTGCAAACTAACTGTTTGCAATTGGTTGATGGGGCCTTTAAATCTAATTGAATCTGGCCGGGCATGGTGGCTCACACCTGTAATCCAAGCACTTTGGAGGCCAAAGCAGGCGGATCACCTGAGGTCGGGAGTTCAAGACCAGCCTGACCAACGTGGTGAAACCCCATCCTTATTTTAAAAAATAATAATAAATCTAATTGAATCTATAAGTTCCCTTTGATTTATTTTTTCCCCTTTAGTTTGTTTATAGAAAATTGGGTCACTTGTCGTGTTGAGTTTCAATCTAGGCTTTGCTGATTGCATCCTCATGGTGTAGTTTAATATGTTTCTCTGTCTGCCACATGTCCTGTACGTTAACACTTGGACTAGAGACTTGATCAGATTCTGACTGGGTTTGGTTTTTCCTTTTGGCAGTCTATAAATTCAATGCAATTGCAATTCTAAAAATCCCCAACAGGGTTTTTGGCAGAACATGATTAGCTGATCTTAAAATTCATATAGAAAAGCCAGAAATAACTGTCACGATCTGAATGTGTTTCCCCAAAATTCATATGCTGAAACCTAATCACCAGTGTAAAGGTATTTGGAGGTCAGACCTCTGGGAGGTGATTAAGTCATGAGGGCAGAGCCCTCAAAAATGGGATTAGTGCCTTTACAAAAGAGGCCCCAGAGAGCTGCCTTGCCCCTTTTATCATGTGAAGACACAAAAGAAGATTCCCTCCATGAACCAGAAGGTAGCCCTCACCAGACACAATGTTCCAGCACCCTGATCTTGAACTTTCCAGCCTCTAGACCCATAAGAAATTAATTTCTGTTGTGTATAAGCTACCCAGTTTATGGTATTTTATTATAGCAGTCTGAACAGACTAAGACACTAGCCAATACAATTTTGAAGAAAAACAAAGTGGAAGAGTTTGCCCTGCCAAATATAAAAACTTATTTTAAAGCTGCAAAAGATAAAACTGTATTTTATTGGCTTAGGGACAGCGAGAAGAGAATAGAGAATCCAGAAATAAATGTGACTATGTACAGAAACTTGATATATGGCAAAAATAGCATTATAAAACACTGAGGAAAATAGTGGGGAAAGGATGATCTATCATTCATTATATAAGTTTGAGACAACTGGTTATCCAATTTTAAAATTCTCACCTCACAAAATATCAGGTGTATTCAGGAGCTTAATGTCCAAAAGCAAAATTTAACTTTTAGAAGAAAATATAGCAGAATATCTTTATGAATTTGGGAAAAGAAAACTCTTTTTACCTATTATTCATAACAAAAACCATAAAGAAAATTATTGATAAATCTTTTCTTTTTTTTGAGATGGAGTTTCGCTCTGTTGCCCAGGCTGGAGTGCAGTGTCTTGATCACAGCTCACTGTAACCTCTACCTCCTGGGTTCAAGTGATTCTCCTGCCTCAGCCTCCCGAGTAGCTAGGATTACAGGCATGCACCACTAGGCCCAGCTAATTTTTGTATTTTTAGTAGAGACAGGGTTTCACCATGTTGGCCAGGCTGGTCTCGAATTCCTGAACGCAAGTGATCTGCCCACCTTGGCCTCCCAAAGTGCTGGGATTACAGGTGTGAGCCACTGTGCCTGGACAATGAATCTGACTATATTAAAGTTTAAGTTTTCAACAAGACAGCATAAAGCTAAAAGCCAAATTGCAGATTAGAAGGAGATACCTGAAATGCATGTAACCAACAAAGGATTCATAGCCAAAATGCAGCAGCATTTTTCCCCTCTACAAATAGGGAAAGAAAAAGACAACCCAAAGGAAATAAATGAGCAAATGATATGAACAGGCAACTAACAGAAGAAGAAACCTAAATAAATGGCCATGTAGAAAAAAAGTTCAACCTTCCTACTAATCAGGAAAATTCAAATTAAAACAAAAATATATCCTTTTATATATATATATATATATCAGATCAGCAAAAGTTTAAAAGTCTATAAACACTATTGAAGAGGATACGAAGTTTTAGAAATTTAGAGCAATTTGGAAATATCCAATAAATTGAAGATGCAGATATCCTGCAACCCAACAATTTCATTCCCAGGTATACTTTAGAGAAAGTATGTATGAACAGTGATTCACCTAAAAAGGTTCATTGAAATATTATTTATAATCACAAGAAATTGGAAATAGTCAAAATGGCCATCAACACTAAAATAGATTTAAAAAGTCATATATTTGTACAATGGAATACTGTATGATAGCTTAAAATAAAATTACATGTATTAATATCGGTTAATCCCAAAAACATAACATTAAGCAAAATAAGGAGGCAAGTTGAAAAAGTTATATAAACAATATCATTTATGTAAAGTTTTAATATATAAAATAATACCATATATTGTTTACATGTCCATTTATATGTAATACAGATATAAAAATATAGATGAGGACTGATAAATATCAAATTAAAAAATTGATTACCTCTAGGGGAGACAGGGAAATGGGATTATCTGTATTGCTGTAACAGAATGCCTGAGATTGGCTAATTTATAAAGAACAGATATTTAGTCTCCCACAGTGCTGGAGTCTGAGAAGCCCAAGATCAAGATGCAGGTTTCTTACTAAGTCCTCACATGATGGAAGGCAAAAAGGCAAGAGAGGTCAGGCAGGGTGGCTCACACCTGTAATCCCAGCACTTTGGGAGGCCGAGGCGGGTGGATCACGAGGTCAAAAGATAGAGACCATCCTGGCCAACATGATGAAACACCGTCTCTACTAAAAATACAAAAATTAGCTGGGCACGGTGGTGTGCACCTGTAATCCCAGATGCTCAGGAGGCTGAGGCAAGAGAATCACTTGAACCTGGGAGGCAGAGGCTGCAGTGAACTTGGATCACACCACTGCAATCTAGCCTGGCAACAGAGCAAGACTCCATCTCAAAAAAGAAAGCAAGAGAGAGAGAATCCATTCCCACAAGCCCTTTTTTTTTTAGAGATGGGATCTCTCTATGTTGCCCAGGCTAACCCTGAATTCCTGGGCTCACATGATCCAGCATCTCAGCCTCCTGAGTACCTGGGACTACAGGTGTACATTGCTGTGCCCAGCCCACAAACCCTTTTTATAGCAGTATTAATCTATTCATGAGAATGGAGCCCTCCATGACCTAAACACTTTTGATTAAGCCCCATCTCCCAACACTGCTACATTGAATATTTAGTTTTCAACACATGAATTTTAAAGGAGACAATAACATCCAAACCATAGTAGCACATGATACAATGTAGTCTTGGACTGTGTCTTAAATGTTTTATTTCTTTAGAAAATGCAGGACTCAAATATGGCAAAATGTTAAGATTTCACAGAACTAAGTGACAAATCTATAGGCAATGATTATACAGTATTTTTCCTATACTATGAATGTTTAAGATATCATATAGACTTTTTAAAAGTAGTTAAAAGTTGTAAGTTATTATTCAAAGCACTGACTTCGTTTGTTTCAATACTTCCTAAATATCAGGTTATTTAGGAGAAAAAAAAGCACCCTTCTATGGTTCACATCCCAAAACCGACAGGGTTTCAATTCTAATCACAATGGACGTTTCATCAATGTAGAACTTCAGCTTTTGGTCAATACAAATGCGCCCTCTGCTGGTCCTATCATGCCCGGTCCCCGAGTTCAAAAGTGAAGAGCAGTGAAGGTCTTCAATGAGTTTTTTCCCAGCCAGGAATGTTAAGGAAAGAAACCCTCACAGAACTACCCTTTGACACAAAGATACTTGACGAACTGCTACTCTCTGCTAATGTTACATATTATCCAAGACAAAAAAAAATTCCAAGGTACAGTCTGGTCAGCCTTTCCAGTTTCCTTAACCACCTTTGTGCATTAATAATCCTGTGCCCCCTCTAAAGTCTGGAGGTTGATGTGTGAGACAGCGGACACCTACCTCCCTGAACCTGAGTGGAGGTAGAAGGAAACCCAGGTTGCAAAGAAGCTCTTGGGTGGGGAAACCACAACCGAACATTGAAAAATGGATTAAAAGGCCAGGTGCAGTGGTTCACGCCTGTAATCCCAGCACTTTGGGAGGCCGAGAAGGATGGATCACAAGGTCAGGAGTTTAAGACCAGCTTGGCCAAAATGGTGAAACCGCGTCTCTACTAAAAATTAAAAAATCCCAGCTACTCGGGAGGCTGAGGCAGAGAATTGCTTGAACCCAGGAGGCAGAGGTTGCAGTGAGCCGAAATCCAGCCACTACACTCCAGCCTGGGTGACAGAGTGAGACTATGTCTCAAAAACAGAAAAATGGATTAACCGTAGTATTAAGGGAATGATGCCAGTAATGGGTGAACTTTTTCTTTTCAAATCTTTCTTTAAAAGTATAACATCTTCAAATAAACAAAACTGAGTAGAAATTACTTAATTCATGTAAGAATCTACTTCTCAGAAAGGCACAAATTGAATATTACAGTCTTCCTTTCAAAAACAGCTTTGTGTTCTGAGGTTTGGTTTTATTTTAATATTCATCTTCCCCACTGGAATGTAAGCTCCCTTAGACCAGCATCTGTGTCTAACTGATTCACCACCGTATTCCCAGCACTTTGCACAACGCCTGGCATTTAATAAATATGTAGTAAATCTGATAAATGATGGAAGGAATAACCTTTTTTTTTTGGAGTACAAATTGGTACAAATTTTCTGGGGAAAAATTTGGCAGTAGGCATTGTGATTTGAAGACTGTACATCCTTTAATAATCAGAAATGTGGACAGAGAGTAAATTTTTTAATAACCAAAACATTCCTAGCCAGATGCGGTGGCTCACATCTGTAGTTTGGGACGCTGAGGCAGGTGGATCACTTGAGGCCAGGGTTTAAGACCAGCCTGGCCAATATAGCGAAACCCCATCTCTACTACAAATACAAAAATTAGCCAGGCGTGGTGGTGCATGCCTGTAATCCCAGCTACTCAGGAAGCTGAGGCACAAGAATTGCTTGAACCCAGGAGGTGGAGGTTGTAGTGAGCCGAGATCGCACCACTACACTCCGGCCTGGGCGACAGAGCATGACCGTCTCAGAAACAAAACAAAAAAATTCCCTTCAAGAATATTCTATACAAAGCTCTTTATAGTTATAAAAAATAGAAGCAACATGAATTTTTTAAATTACATGTTTGGTTAAGTCACTTATGGTACATTCATATGATAACATACTGTGCTATTAAAAATTTTTTTTGAGACAGGTTCCCACCCTGTCTTTCAGGCTGGAGGGCAGTGGCACCATCACAGCTCACTACAGCTTCGACCTCCCAAGCTCAAGCGATCCTCCCACCTCACCCCCTGAGTAGCTGGGATGACAGATGCATGGCACCATGCCCAGCTAATTTCTCTATTTTTTTGTAGAGTCGGGGTCTCGCCATGTTTCCCAGACTGGTCTCAAACTCCTGTGCCCAAGCGATCTGCCTGCCTCAGCCTCCCATTGTCCTGAGATTACAGATGTAAGCCACCACCTCCAGCCTAAAATCATTTTTTAAGAACATTTAGGCCAGGTGTGGCAGCTTATGCCTGTCATTTCAACAATTTGGGAAGTTGAGGCAGGAGGATCACTTGAGACCAAGAGTTTGAGACCTACCTGTGCAATATGACGAGAACTTGTCTCTGCAAAAATTAAAATTTTCAAACATTAGCTGGGTGTGGTGGTGTACACTTGTAGCCTCAGCTACTGAGGAGGCTGAGGTGGGAGGATCCCTTGAGCCCAGGGGTTCAAAGTTACAGTGAGCTATGATCATGTCACTGCACTCCACCCTGAGCAACAGAGCGAGACCCTGTCTCTAAGAATTAAAAAAAAAAATTAAGAAGATTATATGGGAAAATTATAATATAAAAGTAGATTAAAATTGAATATACACTGATTATATGGAAATATGATATGATATTCATTTTATATATACATGAAAGTAAATACATCAATATTTGCAGTAGTTATATATGGGTAAAGAGAGCGGGCATGGTGAGATATTTTTGGTTCTTGTTTGTTTTTACTGTGTGCTGGCACAAGTTTAGGCACTTTTCTTGTATTAACATATCTCTTGCTACTTTTTTCAAAGCAGCTTTATCAAGGGATAATTAACATACAATAAATTAGACCTTTTGAAATTGTACAATTCCCATGAAACCATCACCACAATCAAAATATTCATCACTCCCAAAAGTTTCCTCATACCTTCCCCCCTTCCAGCCTCCTTCATCCCTAGACAACCACTGATGTGCTTTCTGTCACTACAGATTAGTCTGCATTTTCTAGAATTTTACATAAATGGAATCAGGCCATATGTACTTTTTTTTTTTTTTTTTTGAGATGGAATTTTGCTCTTATTGCCTAGGCTGGAGTGCAATAGCATGATCTCAGCTTACTGCAACCTCTGCCTCTGCCTCCCAGGTTGAAGTGATTCTCCTGCCTCAGCCTCCCGAGTAGCTGGGATCACAGGCATGCACCAACACATCCAGCTAATTTTGTATTTTTAGCAGAGATGGGGTTTCTCCATGTTGGTCAGGCTGTTCTCGAACACCCTACCTCAGGTGATCCGCCCACCTCAGCCTCCCAAAGTGCTGGGATTACAGGTGTGAGCCACCACGCCTGGCCAGCCGTTTGTACTTTTTTGTATTATTTCTTTCACTCAACATAATTATTTTTAGATTCATCCATGTTGCCAAGTATATCAAAACCTTTTTGCTGCTGAATTGTTTTGTATTGTATATATACACCAGTTTATCTATTTATCTTTTGATGGACATTTGGGCTGTTTCAGTTTTGACCATTACAAATAAAACTGCTATGAACGCCAGGCACGGTGGCTCACACCTGTGATCCTAGCATTTTGGGAGGCTAAGGCGGGCAAATCACAAGGTCAGGAGATAGAGATCATCCTGGCTGACACGGTGAAACCTGGTTTCTACTAAAAATACAAAAAATTAGCTGGTCGTGGCGGCACATACCTGTAATCCCAGCTACTCAGGAGGCTGAGGCAGGAGAATGGCTTGAACCCAGGAGGCGGAGGTTGCAGTGAGCCAAGATCACGCCACTGCACTCCAGCCTGGGCAACAGAGCAAGATTCCGTCTCAAAAATAAATAAAGACTGCTATGAACATCTTGTGTACAAGTCTTTGTATGGATTTATGCTTTCATTTCCTTCATTTCTCCTGGGTAAAATACCTAGGAGTAGGATGGTTGGATGGTATGGCAGGTATATATTTAACTTTTTATGAAACTGCCAAACTATTTTCCTTAGTGGTTACATCATTTTACATTCCAAACAGTAGATGAGAGTTCCAGTTCCTCCACTTCCTTGTCAAATCTCAGTATAGTCAGTCTTTAATTTTAGTTATTCTAATAGTTAGGAGTTGATTGTGGGGGGGTTGTTTCTTCTTCTTTATGATTTTTTGGTGTTTTCTAATTTTTCTGCAATAAAATGTATCTTCCATAATCAAAAAATTATTTAAGGTAACTAAAATAAGACGCAGACTAGTCCAATAGGAAGTCTTAGTCTGGAGACTCTTCCTTCTAAAAGAGTAACCCAAGATGGTCTTCAGAGCACCCAGCAAAGAGCACTAGCTCTGTGACCTGTGTAACCCTTCCTCATGAGATAACATTTGAGGCCAGGTATGGTGCCTCATGCCTGTAATCCCAGCACTTTCAGAGGCTGAGGTGAGTGGAATGCTTAAGCCCAGAAGTTTGAGACCAGCCTAGGCAATATAGTGAGACCCCCATCTCTACAAAAAATATATAAAATTAGCCCAGCATAGTGGCGTGCACCTGTGGTCCTGGTCCTGGCCCCTTGGGAGACAGGTGGGGAGGACTGGTTGAGCCCAAGAAGCTGAGGCTGCAGTGAGCTGGGATTGTGCCCTTGTACTCCAGCCTGGGCGACAGAGCAAGATTCTGTCTCAAAAAAAAAAAAAGTTAACATTTGTTTTACATATATATATAATTTTTTTTTCTTGAGACAGAGTCTCACTCTGTCGCCCAGGCTGGAGTGCAGTGGTGCTCTGCAACCTCCACCTTCCAGGTTCAAGCAATTCTCCTGCCTCAGCCTCCTGAGTAGCTGGGATTACAGTCATGCACCACCACACCCAGCTAATTTTGTATTTTTAGTGAAGAGGGGGTTTCACCATGTTACCCAGGCTGGCCTCGAACTTGCAACCCCAGGTGATCCACCTACCTTGGCCTCCCAAAGTGCTGGGATTACAGGCATGAGCCTAACATTTGTTTTTTGAAATCAACTTGCTTTTTTTTTTAGACGGAGTCTCACTCTGTTGCCCAGGCTGGAGTGCAGTAGCGTGATCTCAGCTCACCAAAACCTCCGCCACCTGGGTTCAAGCGATTCTTCTGCCTCAACCTCCTGAGTAACTGGCATTACAGACACACGCCACCATGCCAGGCTAATTTTTGTATTTTCAGTAGAGATAGGATTTCACTATGGTGGCTAGGCTGGTCTAGAACTTCTGACCTCGTGATTTGCCTGCCTTGGCCTCCCAAACTGCTGAGATTACAGGCATGAGCCACTGTGCCCGGCCAAAATCAACTTGCTTCTCAATGTTATACCCATACTAGGGAAATATAAACACATGTTAACCTCCCAATGTTATCTATTATTTCCTTTTTCTGTTTTTCTTCCCGTTTGTATCCATCCAGATGTTATAACGTTCTAACATACTATTCTGTAGTTTATATTTTTACTTGTCATATCACATTTTCCATATTGCTTATTTATCTTTTTAACCATAATTTTAAATGTCAAGTTAATGTATCATCAATTACTTCCCCAATCTCCCTTGTTGAGCTGTTTCCAATTTTCCATTATTAATAGTAATGCTGTAATAAGTAAGTTGGTACAAAAAGCTTGTTTCTTCTTTTGAATTATTTCCTTATGATAAATACCCAGGAGTGAGATTCCTGATCAAAGGCTAGAACATTTTTCTGATTGTTGATACATACCGTCATATCACTTTCCCAAAGGATATTTTAATACTAATTTTAATGTTACTTGCCATGTGCCAGCCCTGGTTGCTGAAGTATTTGCTAATTTTCTAGGTATAGCATACATCATTGTTCTAATTTGCATGTCTTTGACTACTCACCAGGTAGACGTTTTTCCATGTCTGATTGCCTTCTAGGATAACTGCCTGTTGTCCTTGATTGATTGATGCTCTGTTTTCACAGACCCAGAGCCAAGGAGTGTGACCCTTGACTCTCTCAGTGCTTCCCGGACTGAGCACATCCAGACCCCAGACGCAGATATTGTGCAGAAGGTGTAAGTGTTCAAACTTGTAATAATATGGGCTTCTCTGCTTTTATTTTGTTTGTATTTTTAATTAATTTAGTTTGGTTATTTTCTGATAGGCATGAGAATTCTCAGCTGACAGTGTGCTCTGACAGCCAAAATTAAACGGTTGTCTAAGAAACAAAGATTCTGCGGATGACTATATTGTGGTGTTTCCTACCTAAAAACCATATTATTTGAATGGGTGGGTGAAGAGTGAAGTTAACTCTATGTGGAAACAGCTCTTTCCATTTGTCCAATCTGAAATCTACAGAGATGCCTAGAAAGCTGAAATTATCACTTCAACCTGGGTTTCTCCCCTCAGCATTCAATCAGCCCTGAGTAAAATAAATAATGCTAATAATCCTAACACCAATATGAATAACAATTGCTAGCCCGTATTAAGTGCTTCCTGTGTACTGTACTAATGTGCTTGTGAGCCCGGCCAGTCAGGCACAGTGTTTTGACTTAAGCCCACTTTGACAGTGGGAGCTGGTGTGGCCTCTCTGCCTCCATCTGGAACTATAGCCTATTGTGACCTCCCAAAAACCTGCCCTCACCTGCCCAGGGATGTAAAGATTCCCTCCTGGGTCAAAAAGCTTTTGTGTTCCCCAGGAGTAAAGGGGGAAAGGCACTTGGCTGAATGAGAGAGCCACCAGAGGAACTCCATTTTTAAATTTTTATACCTGATCTTTGCTCACAATGTATTTTAAATGCTTGTGACAACCACCCTCCCTCCACCAAAAAACATGAAATAATCAAAAAGAAATTTTTTAAATCAGGAGAAAAAAACACAAACATTCCACAAAAGTCATTACAGTCTTCATGACTTAATTTCAGGCTTGACAGAGGGATTCCTGATATAGAGATTTCTGAAAAAAAGAGTAAAATAATCAGGTTTGTGGTTCTCATTTGCAGCATACCTATTCCTCAGGGAAATTAAAGGTTTTCCAAGCACTAAATTCTAAAGGAGACTTCTCCTATGAGCTTTTATAGAGTGACATTGAATGATTTAAAGACTCATATATTTACAGGAAATTCCATTCACCTCATTCAACAAATATTTCTCAAGTTTCTACAGTAAGGCCCTGTGCTAGCAGAGCACAGTAAAGACAATACTCATTTAGCTAAAAAAAAATAAAATAAAATGCCCAGAACCAGGCCTGGCACACAGCAGGCACACAGTAGCTGATATTGCTGCTGTCACTGCAATGCATGGGGCTGTTTTTCAGTGGCCTTTTTACCCAGAGGGCATAAGTCAGTTATCCTCAGAGCACTCAGAGAGTGACAGCAATTCTGCAATGGATAAAACCACCACAGCACATGACCTTTTAGTGGCTGGATTTGATAAGAAGTCAGAGGGCATAAAGGAAGGAATGGATAGTTACATGTTCCTAACACAATCTTTCTTAAAGGTCACTTTCTTTTTCCAGGTAATCCTTTGATTGAAGAAATTTCAGTTAAATAATTCTTTGTCATTCAATTAAAAGCATAAATATGCAACCCCAAAGAGCAAATGACTTCTCCCACTCTCTGAGTTTTAGGATTTATCTGAGGAAACCCCAAAAGTGAAGACCAATCTTTCTGATCTTCCTTACCATGGGATATGCAGAAGAACAAGAGTTGACTGAGTATGTCAAATGTCAGGCACAGGGCCTGCAGAGCACAGGTGTTCAATGTTGGTTCCCTTGCCCTCTTTCTTTCCACCAGTTTTTTTCTTTAGTTTGGTCCTATTGGTTTGCTCTTTTCAAAGGAGGAGAGATTATGATGTAAACCACCTCCACAGAGGACTTCTGGGACACAGGCCTGAGTCACCAGACAGGTTGAGTGCTGTGTATATATCTCTTCTTCCGAGAGAAAAAGAAGGGAAGGCTGAACCAAGACTATTTAGCCAGGAGATATCAGCCAGCATCAGTCATGTGAGTATAAACACCTAAAAGCTCAGTCTGAAAGCCCTTCCTGGATCTCATTAAGGATACCATGTATAGTTGTATAGATTGCTCACTATGAGGGCGGCATTTTTGCATAAAGCGAATGAGGGGCCACTGAGTCCAGCCTGTGGTCTGCTTACCAAGCCCTGCACAGCCACACTGGGCTGCGGGCACTGAGTCCAGCCTGTGGTCTGCTTACCAAGCCCTGCATAGCCACATTGGGCTGCATCCTCCTCGAGGATAGAGCATCCATTTCTAATTCCTTTTTTTTTTTTTGAGACACAATCTCACTGTGTCACCCAGGCTGGAGTGCAGTGGCACAATCTCAGCTCACTGCAACCTCAACCTCCCAGGTTCAAGTGATTCTTCTGCCTCAGCCTCCCAAGTAGCTGGGATTATAGGCATGTCCCATCACTCCCAGCTAATTTTTGTATTTTTTTCAGTAGAGATGGGGGTTCACCATGTTGGCCAGGCTGGTCTCAAACTCCTGACCTCAAGTGATCCACCCACCTCAGCCTCCCAAAGTGCTGGATTACAGTGTGAGCCACCACGCCTGGCCCCATTTCTAATTCCTACAAAGGTACTGAGTGGGTAGTCACTGCCCCACTCTGCCATCCTCTTAGGAGGAAGCATTGTGTTGTTCCAGCCCATGGAGAAAGGTGGTCATCTCCCTGAGGTTTCCTGAAAGTTAGCAAATAATTCTGCAGTGAATAAAGCTGGTTTTGATTTACAATAGGCAACACCAACCTAGCAAAGGTAAAAACTGTTTCACTTTGATCCAGCTCTGTAGATCATGATTTAGAATCTAAGAAAGGAGGCAGACCATAAAGTATGTTTTCCTCCTCTTTCCTTTAATGAAATTATTCCTAGCAGTTCTACATCAAAGGTTGAACCTTTGAATCTCCCCATTGGCTCTGCATTCTCTAAGATTCACTCTTCTGCTTCATCTGGAACTCACACAAACTCCATTCTAAGCCAGTCTGTCACCTTGTTCAAGATAATCTTCTTTGATGGTTTCTTTTTTTTTTTTTTTTTTTCATTTCCTATATATATCATGGTCCCCTTTCTTGATTTTTCACCTTTAGGAGAGGGATCTGATTGACAAAGCCAAGAGAAAGAAAGAACCCAAGAGAGACAAAACCAAAGCACTCAAAAGAGAGAGAGAAGGAAAGGTCTACAGGGAAGCAGAGGCTGCCGTCGGTAAGAGAGTGTGCTGGCAAGTAACAAAAACTGGAGAAAACTCCTACGGGGGGTTGGGAGGTGGTATGGTTAATTAGCATGGATCCTACCAGACAAATGCTCTGTTTTGAGTCTCCTTGACTACTAGAGCTAGGATGGTGTTGCAGCCTTACTCCAACACTGGATTTGTTTGGAGAGTATGATACAGAATACCCTCCAAACAAATCCAATGCTGCTGGAGAGGACAACAATGGATATGCTCCTGAGCAAAATCTATTTTTGAGATTTGCTTGTTTAACTCTTGCTGAATTTACATTTTTGTAGCCCATGACTTGGGTAGCATTGGCGGGACTAGGAAAAGGAAATACCTGTGGTGTCCCCACCAAAGGTGAAGTGAAGGAAGGGTCCTTAGAGTGTGGAAGGCTAAACTTTGCCAGGTTACAAAGCTGCAACCTCAAGCCAGACTCTCAAGGCATGACCTTCCAGCTGTGTCTACAAGCCCTTCTGGACAGTCCTGCCCCCACCATAAGTCAGAGTGAAATAGAACTTATTTAATAGCAAGACTGCTGAATGGCAGTTGATCCAAAGAGGATAGGGCAGTTTCTCAAAGAGTGGTCTGCAAACTACTCTTTCCAAAACACATGGGGTGTTTGTTACAATGCAGATTCCCACTGAACCAGATTCTGGGGCTGGGGCTCAGGAATCTGCACCACAGGTGATTCTATTGCATGCTAACTTTTAAAAGTTACTAAAAAGGGGCCAGGCATGGTGGCTCACACCTGTAATCTCATCACTTTGGGAGGTGAGCAGATTTCTTGAGCTCAGGAATTCGAGACTAGCCTGGGCAACATGGCAAAGTCCCAATTCTACAAAAAATACAAAAATTAGCCGGACATGGTGGTGCACCTGCAGTCCCAGCTACTCGGGAAGCTGAGGTGGGAGGATCACGTGAGCCCAGGAGACCAAGGCTGCAATGAGCCATGATCATGCTACTGCACTCCAGCCTGGGTGACAGAGCAAGACCCTATCCCCCCCAAAATAAAAGTTACTAAAAAGGATGTCTAGAGATCACATTAAGTTAACTCAGCTATGTCTCTATCCCCAATTGTTCTTCCCCAGGAAAATCAAAGGACTCAAAGGCTAAAAAAAATTTAGAAAAAAAACCAGGAGCCCAAAGGAAAAGGACACAGAAGGAAAGAAGTCTGGAGAAAGTGGCAGAGCGGAGTGGGCCTGATGTCATTCACTCTGAGGAAACAGAAGACACCTCAAATAGAGGTTCCTTCGCTTCAGACTCCTTTGTAGAGGACCCTTGGCTTTCTCCCAAATATGATGCTCAGGAGACTCAAGTTTCTTTAGATGGAAGATCATCACCCTCCCAGATTGCAACTGTCACTGGCAACATGGAATCTAAAGAAGAGAGAAGCTGTGAGGACCCTTCCAAAGTCAAGTCTGATGTCCTCAGCTTGACAGAGGGAGTTCTGTCCTCACTTGGCACAAGTGCAGAGGTAAGAAAAGCTGCCCTTAATTATATTGCACTTACTGAAACAGTTCTAATACCTAATGGTCTTATTGTTCTCCTTTGGTATCTTCTGACCCTAGTAAGACCTGATCAAAGATGCAGGAGTGGCAAAGCCCCTCTGAAGTGATGCATTCTGTGAGGCCCCCACACTGCCAGGGCAAGTATCCACCCTGTAAAGACTAGGAAATGAGCACAGCACCCATCTGTGAGGGGTGCAGGACTCCTGCTTACAGGGAAAGGTGGATACTGGCTATCAGAGTCAAGCATATTTCCTTGACTTAGGCTAGGGCTCATCTATTGCTCGCCTCCCAAAGGCTGTGGAAATTTCTGCTTTCCTATTCTGTTTCTGTGGTATACAGCTGGAACAGAGGCAGCATGTATACATATATAAAACAGATATTGTATACATATATCTGTATTTACAAGGTGCTTTGGGGCCAGGCACAGTAGCTCACGCCTGTCGTCCCAGCTCCTTGGGAAGCCAAGGCAGGCAGATCATGAGGTCAAGAGTTAGAGACCAGCCTGGCCAACATAGTGAAACCCCATCTCTACTAAAAATACAAAATTTAGCCAGGCATGGTGATGTGTGCAAGTAATCCCAGCTACTAGGGAGTATGAGGTGAGAAAATCGCTTGAACCCAGGAGGCAGAGGTTGCAGTGAGCCGAGATCATGCGACTGCACTCCAGCCTGAGCGACAGAGCAATACTCCATCTCAAAAAAAAAAAAAAAAATACACAGTGTGCTTTTTCATGTAAGAGTCACTTTGGTCCAGAGACCTTGATTCTAATGTGGAGGTCTGAAGAGAAAAACTGAGCGTAAGGAAAAATTACCCTTGAAAATTGCTGCAATTAGGCCAGGTGCGGTAGCACATCCCTGTAATCCCAGCACTTTGAGAGGCCAAGGAAGGAGCATTGCTTGAGATCAGGAGTTAAGGCTGCAGTGAGCTATGTTTATGCCACTGCACTCCAGCCTAGCAACAGGACAAGATTCTATCTGTAACCAAAAAAAGAAAGAAAAAAAAGAAAGAGAAAAAGAGAGAGAGAAAGAGAAAAAGAAAAAAGAAAAGAGAGAAATAAAGAAAGAAAAGAAAAAGAAAATCCCTGTAATTAACCAAAAAAGAATACCATATAGAGACATAATCTGTCAGTATGACCAATACAACCAATTTTTCTTCTGCTGTTAGAATCGATTACTATTTCTTCCACTGAGACTAAGGTACTGAACTTCATTTTGACATCTTATACAAAAAAATTAAAAAGTAGCTTTAAACACTACAAATGCACACACAGTTAAGCCACTATGGTTAAACTCACATATGTTACATTAACCTTTACAACCACACTTGTGAGCCAGGTATGATTAGCCCCATTTTACAGATCCAGAAATAGAAGCTAGAGGGAGTTAAATGCAGATTGCCAGAAATTACACAACCATTGAGTGGTAGAGCCAAGACTTAAGCTTAGGTTCTTTGACTCCAAGTTCAGGACTCTTGTCACTATTTTAAATTATTATCTATTTACTTATTTTATGGCCCATGGTCTTCCAAAAAGGATTCCAGGAAGATTTTCTTTTATAGTTCTCAGTCCCTCCCAGCTGCCTGGATCACAGAATTCTGCTCTGCACAACAGATGAAAATTTCAACCTATGGGCAGAACTTTTCTGAGCCTGCGTGATCATCAGCATGTCTTAGATTTATTGTCATAGTACTCTGCTGCCTCTGCAAACGCTAATTAGCAAGGAGGTTTTTCTCTGACTTGGATACACAGAGTTCCTGGAAGCCTTGCCTCTCGTTTCCTTCATAGGCATATTTCTGAGGAAAAGGCATTAGGGAGAAAAAGAAAGCTATAACAACCTTCATATAAACTGAAATAACAGTCTTCCATTGGAAAGGTGAGTTTCTATGGGATTAAATGTGAGTCTGACCCATCTATACCTGAGATTGCCCTGGTAAAATAGCTTCTATCTAGAACCTGTGGTTCCCAACTCTGGCTTCACGTTAGAATCACTCAAGAAACTTTTCAACAACTGAGGCCTTCCACCTAGAGATGTTCATTGGTCTGGGTAGCATCTTGGCCGCAGGTAGTTTTGTTTTTATTTATGTGTGTATGTGTGTGTGTGTGTGGTGTGTGTATGTATACATGTGTGTATATATATGTACATATACATACATACATATATTCATACATATATGTAAAACCATCAATATGTAAATACACACACACACACATATATATATATATATATTTCTTTTTTTTTTTTTTTTTTTGAGGCAGAGTCTCACTTTGTCACCAGGCTGGAGTGTGGTGGTGTGATCTTGGCTCACTGCAACTTCCACCTGCCGGGTTCAAGCAATTCTTCTGCCTCAGCCTCCCAAGTAGCTGGGACCACAGGTGTGCGCCACCATGCCCAGCTGATTTTTGTATTTTTAGTAGAGACAGGGTTTCACCATGTTGGCCAGGATGATCTCAATCTCTTGACCTCATGATCCACTCACCTTGGCCTCCCAAAGTGCTGGGATTACAGGCATGAGCCACTGAGCCAGGTCTTTATATAGTTTTGAGACAGAGTTTTGCTTTGTCACCCAGGAGTGCAGTGGCATGATCATAGGCCACTTGTTACCTTGAATCCCTGGGCTCAAGCAATCCTCCCACCTCAGCCTCCCAAAATGCTGGGATTACAGGTGTTAGCCACTGTGCCTATCTCAAGTAATTTTTGAAAGCTCCTTGGGTAATTCTAAAGTGCAGCTAGGGTTGAGAACTCTAGAACCTACCATGTACTGGACATTATGTTGGTACTTTCATTATTGCAGCTAATCCTGGCGACAATACCATGAAGAAGACAATATCAGGAAGTTTAAGTTGTAATCCCTAAATCCCAAAGCAAGTAAGAGACAGAGTTGAATCAAGGTCAGTCAGACCCAAAAGTCCAAGCTGGTGGCAGCTGAGTCTGCAGCTGTGGGCAGAGTGTGGAGTCTGCTTTATGAGTCCATCTTTGATTAGAGACAACACTGTCTGGGGTAGAGAAGGGCTCAGTGCTGAGACTGACCCATCTGTTCCTTGCACTGAGAACACTCTGGTTTCTTAGGCCCTCCTCACTAAGAGGGAACAGGAGAAGGCTTCCCGGGACAGGCTTCGAACAGAAAGAGCCGAGATGAGGCGGCTGGAGGTGGAGAGAAAGAGAAGGGAGCAGGAAGAGCAGAGGCAGCTCCAGCAGGAGCAGCTGGAGAGGGCAAAAAAGATGGAGGAGGAGCTGGAGCTGGAGCAGCAGAGGCGCGCAGAAGAGATCCGGTAGGTCGGGCAAGCCAAAGAGACTACAGCCACGTTCAGAAGAAGAAAAAAAGGCAGTGGTCGACCTCCGCTAGAGACAATGTTTGGTTCTGAGGCTCATGCCCCAAAGTAAAACAGCATGCGTCATTTTTCTCTGTCCTCAGTTTTCCTAGGAACAACACCGACCAGAGAGAAGCTGCAGCATCTCAGCCAAGGGCATGGGTACATTCTGCTGAATGTCACTCACATTCAGGTTTACAACCCCATGTGAGGGTTATTCACATTGATGGTCATGAGATCTTCTTGGGAAGGCTCTGAGATTCAGTCCAGCAAACATTTGCCAAGCCCCTGCGCTTTGCTGTCTGCACTGTGCTAGCCCCTTTCACAGGCCTCAACTGCAGTTTAATCTTCACAACAACCCTGTGAGGCAGGAGTTTTGAAATCCTTAAGAATGAAAAATGAATTTTTGTGCCAGGGTACAGAGCTGTGTACTGAGACTCTGGTTTCAAGCCCACTGGGCTCTTGTCTCTGCTCTTCAATCCTGGCTTCCCTTGGAAAACTGAGTCTCCTGGGAATGGGATGCTCCCTGTGGACAGTGGGCTCAGAGCCTCCCCCATGGGCACTGTCTGATGGCTCGTCTCACAAGGATGCCTCAGTGTTTTCTGCCATTTCCCTGACCATCTTGTGTTTTCTCAGCTTGAGGAAACAGAGACTCCAAGAAGAACAGCAGTGGCAGGAGGAGGAGGAGAGAAAGCAGCAGCTGCGGTTGAAAGCAGCCCAGGAGAGAGCCCGGCAACAGCAAGAGGAGTTCCGGAGGAAACTACGAGAACTACAGAGAGAAAAGCAGCAGAAGGAAGCTGAGAGGGCCGGTGAGGGGGTTCTTGAGCTCTTTGCGTCTCTCTTCTATTTAGGGCAGAAACACTTTTATCCAACTGTGAGTGTTCATTTATTCCTATCCTAGGCCTTAGTGTGTTAAGCACTCTAAATATATAAACTATTTTTTCAAAGTGATTATGTATGACTATAGTGTGTTAATATAGATCTAAATAAGAAAGTAATGACTTGCTTGTGGAAATGACTCCAGAGGCCTTCTCTCAATCCAACAACCTTCTGAACTGGGATCCTGCCCTTCCCTTTGCCTTTTTGGCATTGCTCAGGAGCTACCTAAATTGGAGACACACAGCCTTACTCCTTTCTTCCTTCCCTAGCAGATGGAAACAGTCACAAGTATCTGGATAGCTTCAGGGCACTTTCAGGTGCCGATGTGTGGAATCTCACCAGTCTCTTTTTAAAAATATTATTTTCAATTGACATAGAATAACTGTACATATTTACAGAATACAATGTAATTAATATTTGACACATATACAATGTGTAATTATCAAATCAGGGTAATGAGCATATCCATCACCTCAAACATTCATCATTTGTGTTAGGAACATTCAAAATCCACTTTTTTTTTCTTCAAAATCCACTCTTCTAACCAAGTGTTGTGGCTCATGCCTGTAATCTCAGAATTTTGGGAGGGCGAGGCAGGTGGATCACCTGAGGTCAGGAGTTCGAGACCAGCCTGGCCAACATGACAAAACCCTATCTCTACTAAAAGTACAAAAATTAGCTGGGTGTAGTGGCATGTGCCTGTAGTCCCAGCTACTCAGGAGGCTGAGGCAGGAGAATTGCTTGAACCCAGGAGGTGGAGGTTGCAGTGAGCCGAGATAGCATAATTGCACTTCAGCCTGGGCAACAAGAGCAAAACTCTGTCTCAAAAAAAAGAAAAAATCTACTCCTAGCTATTTGGAAACAGAAGTTGTTGTTACAGTCACCTACAGTGCTATAGAACACTAGAACTTAATCCTTCTATCTAGGTGTACTTTAGTAGTCTTTAACCAACCTCTCCCTAACCCCCCAACAACCCCCTATCCTTCCGTCCCTCTAGTAACCACTGTTCTATTCTCTACCTCCATGAGATCGTTTTTAGCTTTCACATGAGTAAAAACATGTTAATTTTTCTATGCCGAGCTTATTTCACTTAATGTAAGTCCTCTCAGGATCATTCACATTGTTGTAAAATAATTTTATTCTTTTTATGGCTAAGTAGTATTCCATTATGTATATATACCACATTTTATTGATCCATTCATCTACTGATGGACATTTATATTGATTCTATATCTTGGCTATTATGAAGAGTGCAGCAATAAACATACAAGTGCAAGTATCTCCTCAATATGCTGATCTCCTTTCCTTTGGACATATACCTAGCAGTGGGATTGCTGGGTCCAGCCTCGCCTTTCAGGAAGAGATAGGAACTTCAGCAGACCACACTGTGGCCACTTCCTGATTCTGACTGTAGACTCAGTGCAGCTGAGGAAGCACCAAGTTTCTCTAGACCCTGATCTGACACCACTCCCCAACCCAGCTTCATACCACCACATAAACATACCAGGCTCTGGAAAAATTCTTCCCCAAGGCTTTGTATTAACTGCATAGTGTACTACAGATAGTAAGTGCTTAATTAAAAACAACTTTTTTTTTTTTTGAGACGGAGTTTCCGTCTTGTTGCCCAGGCTGGAGCGTAATGATGCAATCTCAGCTCACCGCAACCTCCGCCTCCTGGGTTCAAGCAATTCTCCTGCCTCAGCCTCCCGAGTAGCTGGTATTATAGGCATATGCCAACACACTCAGCTAATTTTGCATTTTTAGTGGAGATGGGGTTTCTCCATGTTGGTCAGGCTGGTCTCAAACTCCTGACCTCAGGTGCTCTACCCACCTTGGCCTCCCAAAGTGCTGGGATTACAGGTGTGAGCCACTGTGCCTGGTCAGGACTCTTAAATTAGTAAATTAATCCCCAATGTGCTCCCCAGAGAGGATCTGGCAGCCAGCTAGCTGGTTAAACTGCAAAATTTCTCACAGGGAGTCCCTCAGAATCACAGATTTGAGAGTTGGATCAGAAAATTGTTTTCCCCAATAATGATCCCTGCTGAGCCCACCCTCTTTTCTATTCTCCAGAGGCAGAGAAGCAAAGGCAAAAGGAATTGGAAATGCAGTTAGCAGAAGAACAAAAACGCCTGATGGAAATGGCTGAAGAGGAACGACTAGAGTACCAGCAGTGGAAACAGGAAGCGGAAGAGAAGGCTCGGCTGGAGGCAGAGGAGAGGAGGCAAAAGGAAGAGGAAGCAGCAAGACTGGCTCTGGAAGAAGCCACAAAACAAGCCCAGGAACAGGCCAGGTACTGGACATTTGGGCAACAGTTGCCATTGGGAGGTCGTTCAAGGGCTTCACTGTCCAGCACTAATGCTAGCCTTGCACTGCCTTTGGACAAGAAAAGTCCCCCCACCCCAAGCATGGTTTGGAAGATGGAAAGGCATAGAGGGATTCTTCTGCTGCAAATATCAAGGATTCCTCTACGGCTTAAAGAAGTTATACTGAAGCTACAAGGGAGTTTAGAGAGATCCACCTTAATCATCTAGTTTATAGATGAAAAAGGCATGTCCCAAAGAGGAAAAGGATCTTGATCACGAACAAACAGTGACTTAGGGACAATGCCAGGACCAGATCTAAGACCCCCTAATTCCATACCCATTGCTTTCCCTGGTATCTACTGAGTGCCTGTTATGTGCCGAACACCGTTACAGACACTAGGAATTCAGGAGTATGAAAGAGAAGATGGCTTCTCCCATTGTATTTACATTCTGGGGGTAGGGGTAGGGACAAAGACTTTTTTTTTTTTTTTTTTCAGAGTCTCACTCTGTAGCCCAGACTGGCGTGCAATGGTGCAATCTAGGCTCACTGCAATGTCCACCTCCCAGGTCCTGGTTCAGGCTATTCTCCTGCCTCAGCCTCCCGAGTGGCTGGGATTACAGGCATGTGCTGAGATGCCCAGCTAATTTTTGCATTTTTAGTAGAGACAAGGTTTCACCATGTTGGCCAGGCTGGTCTTGAACTCCCGACCTCGTGATCCACCCGTCTCGGCCTCCCTGAGTGCTGGGATTACAGGCGTGAGCCACTGCACCCAGCCAACAAAGACTTTTTAAAGCCAGCAATAAATGCTATGCAGAAAAAATTGTAAAATGTGATAGGACGCCGGCACAGTCCTATCACACATGTAATTCTAGCACTTTGGGATACCAAGAAAAGAGAATCACTTCGAATCCCTTGAGCTCAGGAGTTCAAGACCAGCCTAGGCAACAAAGTGAGACCCCCCGCCCCATTCCTACAAAAAAATAAAAATAATTACCCGGGTATGGTGGTGAATGCCTGTGGTCCCAGCTACACAGGAGGCATTTGCAAAATTTCTCACAGGGAGTCCCTCACAATCACAGATTTGAGAGTTGGATCAGAAAATTGGGAGGTAAAGGCTGCAGTGAGCCAAGATCAAGTCACTGTACTCCATGAGCAAGACTATTTTTTTTTTAAAAAGGGGGAGGGGCTGGGCATGGTGGCTCACATCTGTAATCCTAGCACTTTGGGAGACCGAGGCGGGTGGATCACCTGAGGTCCGCAGTTCGAGACCAGCCTGGTCAACATGGTCAAACCCCATCTCTACTAAAAATACAAAAATTAGCTGGGTGTGGTGGCGGGCACCTGTCATCCCAGCTACTTGGGAGGCTGAAGCAGGAGAACCGCTTGAACTTGGGGGGCAGAGGTTGCAGTGAGCCGAGATCAAGCCATTGCACTCCAGCCTGGGCGACAAGAGCGAGAAAAAAAAAAAGATGTGCTAGAATTGCATATGGCTTATTTTAATTGGTTAACCAGGGCAAGACCTCTCAGAAGAGGTGTCATATATGGTGAAACTTGAATGACAAAGAGCCACATAAACATCTGGGAGAAAAATAGCCCAGCAAGTAAACAGTAAGTATAAAGGTCTGAAGAAAGAAATGAGACTGGAATGTTGGAAGAATAAAAGACAGTATGAATGGAATGAAGGGGACAAAGGGCAAAGGATACTTCCAGATGAAGTTAGGGACATAGGCCAAGACCAGATCTAAAATGAAGGCCTTGTTAGAAGAAAAAGCACAGAATCAAAGTCATCAGGGTTTTCCCCCTTTATTCTTCTACAATACGATTATCATTGCTTCTTACTGATAATAAAAACTGAGGTATATATTTCGGTTGACTCTTTAAAAGCTAGGACCTATATAGTTGCTACATCATGAACTTCCCCTCCTTAGAGAAAGTAACTAATAACTGTCCCTCTTTAGAACCACCAAAGTTGAAAGGTAAAGAGGCACAACCCAGAAAACTATGTGAGTCCAACCTTAACTGTAAATACTTTTCCCCTTCACATAATCTGTCCACAACTTAAGCTGAATCTAAGATGATAAATACTCTTTAGGGGACCAAAAAGAGAAGGCAGCCAGTGCAACTCGATTTCAAGGTTGTCTACTAACCTTGAGTTCTTCCTCCTCTGGACTTTCCTCAGCTGTTAGGTGAATTACAAAATGGATCATTAGGCAAGCCTGGACTTCATTTCAAAATTATCTGTTCCATGTACCATAGCAGCAGAATTAGGTTCCTAAATATTGAGACCACAAGCTAACTATTGGGAGTTCCAACTTTCCACGAGAAGGAAACTGACAGTCATCCAACGGAAAGCTGGGCAATTTATAAGGATAGTCCAAGTAGCTGAAAGCAGAAAACCAAATAACTAAAGGGATGAGGAGAAGAGCCTCACTCTACCAAGATTCAGGAGAATTTCATATCAACTGGCTTTATTTCATCTTCACTGTGTGACACTGGCCCAGGTACTTTAACTTCTCTGGCCAGTTTTCTCACCCCACCCCCCTTTTTTTTTTGAGACAGAGTCTCACTGTGTTGCCCAGGCTGGAGTGCAGTGGCACAATCTCGGCTCACTGCAACTTCCACCTCCCAGATTCAAGAGATTCGTGCCTCAGCCTCCGGAGTAGCTGGTAGGGAGCCACCAGGTTGGCTAGTTTTTGCATTATTTTTTTCAAATCTCCAAAATAGTCTTTATTGTACATTTTTAGTATAAAAAATCCACAAGTTAAGCACACCACAGTGTAGACAGAGACATACAACGCTGAACTTCCGTAACAGTCAATGGTACAGTCAAACATCACACATACAGAACACACAATTTAGATGAACTGAAATTATAAGATAAAATAAAATCCAATTTCAGAAAACAAAACTCAAAAGATTAAGGATCCCTGAAATATTCTTAACCCTAATGAGATTTCACTGGACTCAAGTCATTTAGTAGTGAGGCATTCACAATATGACCCTATAACCCAGTCTAAGAATTTTGGGGACCCGAATGAGTAGCTGCATCAGACACTCTGACAAAAAAAGTAACCAATTTTTTATCTGAAAATTCCTCTTAATTTGGCTCTAAACACATCAATCAGGCTTTTGAAATGCATCCTCCTCCTTGCCCCTCATATTTTAAACCAACTGTTGTTCACAGAACAAAAGTTTGCATTATATGTTTGTTCAAACATAGCTCAGTTTTTCTGGCACCAAAGCAAATTTGGGTTAGGTTCATGTGTGCAGACACAACCTATGAAGAGGGTCCAAAAGGCACCCTCCACTATTGCCTGAGGAGATATGAAAGCAGCAGAAGTAACGGGATCTGTGCTTGGGGCACATAGCAGGTTTCAGAGGATCCTTGTGAAAGACTAGTTAAAAGATGACAAATGCCGAGAAGTTCGAGGAAAGGAGGAAATTAGTCTGGCTTTCTGTCCTGCACCGTTAATTCAATGGAGACTGGCAGGAGGAAGTGGAAGACTAAGGTTGGAGATGGGACGGGTGGGGCAAGGGATGGAAAGGAAAAGACAGACAACTAATGTGTTCCATTTATAACAATATAAATCAAAAACTTAAAGTAGATTAAAGACCAATCAGAATAATTTGGCAACTTTAATTCTTAGGAAGATCTAAGTTCCCTTTAATCCTAATTTGACGTTTTATTACCAAACTCAAAGACCAGTATGGTACACTATTACTCCAGAGAAATTAAAGGAAGATCCTTAGGGCAGCTTCACCCACATTCATATTATGGATACCTTCCCTACCTCAAAATGCTTTAGGGAGATATCTACCATTACATGGTTCCTTATTAAATTTGAAAAGTGCCTGAAAGTTTGGGCACCAGAAAGACACCCCAACAACATGTGTCTAAACTGCAACTTCAGGTTAATATGACTAAAGTAGTTACATTGTGAGAAGTACTGAAGGTATGTGATGTCTTTCCTGGCACAAAGGTGGCCTTGGTTCCTCAGCAGATGGTGTAGCCACCATCTGAACCACCCATGAAGAAGTTCCCCGTCCACTGAGTTACGAGGACGCTGGCTCCTGCATGACTGCAAGCTGAGCAGCATTGGGAGGGCATCAAGGTGGAAGAGGAGTGTTCCCAGGGGTAGCCCAGCTCCAAATCTGTCATCTGCATCATACCCTCCTTCCACCAGCACTGTAGAGCCAGCTGGATAGATGGGACCCACTAGATAATAAGCCATGGGGATTGTGGAACCAAAGGCCCAACAGCCACAGACTGGGCCATGGGAAGATACAGAGATGCTCCAGGAAATGCAGCTGACATGGTGGGGACTCTGGTTGCATAGTGCTCAGATCATAGAGCTCTGAGTAGGCAGGTGGAGCATCAGTACAGGGTGGAGCCTGAGGAATATGCAAGGTCTGAGGGCATACTGGATTCCCAGGAGGCTGCACAGGGTAGGTTGGCTGTGTTGGATATTGACCTTTGTTGTTCACAGTGGCTGTGGGTCCAGTTCATACCGGTATTGCGTAGACCATTTTTTTCATCCACTTTCTGTCCACAGCCACTTCTGTGTCACGTGACAGTCCCTCTGCCTAGCGTCACTCAACACCTGAGTGGCGCTGCCCCCCGAGTTTTTGTATTTTTAGTAGAGATGAGGTTTCACCATGTTGCTCAGGGTAATCTCAAACACCTGGCCCATCTGCCCGCCTCAGCCTCCCAAAGTGCTGGGATTACAGGCATGAGCCACTGCACCTGGCCCTTTCCTCATCTCTTAAACGAGGGAGTCCTTGTTAGCAGTATAGGAATTGAGTTGGCCCGCCACGGTGGCTCACACCTGTAATCCCAGCTTGGGAGAGGCTGAGGCAGGCGGATCACGAGGTCAGGATTTTAAGATCAGCCTGGCCAATATGGTGAAACTCTGCCTCTACTGAAACTACAAAAATTAGCCGGGTGTGGTGGCACGCACCTGTAGTCCCAGTTACTCTGGAGGCTGAGGCAGAAAAATCGCTTGAACCCGGAAGGTGGAGGTTTCAATGAGCTGAGATAGTGCCACTGCACTCCAGTCTGGGCAACAAAGTGAGACTCCATTAAAAAAAAACACTGTGAGTTATGCCTTTCCTTTTACTTTTCCAATAGGAGGCTTGTGGTACTGTAAACCTCATATGTAAATTTACTAAATGAAGAGTATGATCTTCCACTAAAATCCAAGATCAACAGCCCCAAGTCTAATCGATAATTATTCAAATCTAAAGTTATCCAGCTAGCTTATAAGGACAATTTCTAGGGTGCTTAATAATTATTGTAATTGGGGTGGGGTTGTCTCCTTAGGCAAAAAGCTGCTTTGGAGAAACATCTTCATTTCCATCAAGAACTCCATAAAGAAGCCAGTAGCCTGCAGTGGACACACAACATTTCCAGACCATGGGTTTACTCTTATTTCCAGTTCCTACAAATACCCAGGCCTTAAGGCTAGAAGACAACTAAAGAGTAAGTTGGGAGGTGGTGACAAAAAGAGAAACTTCCCTTCATAATAAAGTTCCAAGGGCCAGGCATAGTGGCTCATGCGTATAATCCCAACGTTTTGGGAGGCTGAGGCGGGACACTTGCCTGAGGCCAGGCGTTCGAGACCATCCAGGCAACATAGTGGAAACTCCATCTTTATAAAAAAAATTTTAATTAGCCAGGCATGGTGGGGTGTACCTGTAATCCCAGCTACTCAGGAGGCTGAAGCAAGAGGATCGCTTGAGCCTAGGAGTTCCAGGCTGCACTGAGCTATGATGGTGTCACTATACTGCAGCCTGGGTGAGAGTGAGACACTGTCTCTTAAAAAAAAGTTTCATCCTGTCCCAATGCCTCCCCCTCCACATCCCCTCCCTACCTCCCACACAAAAAAAAGTTTCATCCTGACCCCATTTAGTTCCATTTCATCTGGTTAACCTCAACCCAACCTAAGACATTCTTTACTCTGAAACCTCCATTTCCACCACTCCTCAACAACTCACACACTTTGTTCAACCCAATTGAACTCTTCACTCATCTAAATCCTTTGTTTTCCAGAACCATATAAATCCAGAAGCCTTGGTGCCTAAAACTGCCCATAATTTCAGTCTGAAACACTAACAT
Organism: Cheracebus regulus; assembly: GCA_963574635.1. NCBI lineage: Eukaryota > Metazoa > Chordata > Mammalia > Primates > Pitheciidae > Cheracebus > Cheracebus regulus. The sequence continues at coordinate 146,196 of CAUYQU010014268.1, read as the reverse complement.
GGTCTTAGGATAGTCAAAGTATTTCAGTCAATGTGTCTGAAAGAGTTGCAGATAAATGAAAATTATGTAATGCAATAATTTTGAATTAGCTCAGAGAAACTAATTTATATATTCAAATATATGTTAGGAATTTTATTATACGTCTCTCTGTAAAGCAAAACCAAACAATTTTACCCTAAGGATCTAAAATTTAATGTCTATTTAGAACAATGTATAGTTGTAATCACTTGATAAATGGTCATTTCAGCAAAATGAGCTGTTTTGTGAGGCCATTCTCACATCCTCAAAGTATAGATTCTAGAGCTGCACTGTTGAGTAACACAGCACCAGCTATATGTAGCCATTTAAATTTGTTAAAACATTCTTCAGTCACAACAGCCCCATTTCAAGTGCTCAATGGTCATGTGTGGCTACTGGCTACTGTACTGGACAGCACAGATGCAGAATATTTCCATGACAGGAAATTCTATTGGGCAGCATTATTCTAGAGCCCTGAACATTAATAAATCTTGAGTTTTAGCCTCTGTGCCTTGAAGAATTAACCACTCACAAAATTTCTCCAGTTGAAAAATTATTGACTCCACCAGGATGTCTTTTTTTTTTTTTTTTTTTTTTTGGAAACAGTCTCGCTCTGTAGCCCAAGGTAGACTGCAGTGGCACAATCACGGTTCACTGCAGTCTTGATATCCTGGGCTCAAGCAATCCTCCCACCTCAGCCTTCCAAGTAGCTGGGACTACAGGCATGCACCACCACATTTGGTTAATTTGTGTATTTTTAGTACAGACAGGGTTTTGTCATGTTTCTCAGGCTGGTCTCAAATGCCTGGGCTTGAGTGATCTGCCTGCTTCAGCCTTCCAAAGTGCTGGGGTCACAGGCACGAGCCACTGTGCCAGGCCCAGGATGAGGCTGGATTAGATATTTATCTTTAACATCTCTCTTTTAATATTTAATAAAATATCCCTTTAACAAAATGGATGATGAAAGATATTTTTAGCATACAAGTTATATAAAAGGATATTTAAATCCAGAGCATCTGAACCTGAATTTTTTCACAAATTTCTTTTGGCCCTACTCTATACTTCACCGTCTACAGATAAAAAGCTTAATATTTGCAAGTAATTACCTCCAATTCCTCATTAATGTTTGTAAGGTATTTGCTTTCTACAGAAATTACACCTCTATAACCCAGAAAGCAAACCTGTTTGGATTCTGTATTGCTGTTACTGAACTTGCTTAGATTTGATCCTTATTTTAACTCCTTGTTTTATATAAGAATTAAATAGAAATAAAATAGTCAAACACTAGATAATATCAGTCATAGTAAACTTCAATATGTCATCTAAACATTTTCTCAAGCTTGTGGACCTTAACTGCACATTCATTCCTTCCATCAATTCATTCAACAGTACTTAATCAGATAAGAAAGGAACATCTCAAATAATTCGACCCACAACAGAACAAACACAAGGAAATCATCCTTGTGGGGGAAATTACCATTGCTGACTTTAGTTTCTCTGTTCTTTTACAGATTTAGGATGTTGCAGTCAAGCACCACATAAGAGTGGCTTCACTAAATTTTATTCAAGGTCCCTTAAGAAATCTGATAATGTGTTAAAATTTTTGTTGTGAAATGCCTATTTATCAGCACTGCTAATCAGATAAGCACATGTTTAAGTTAACCATAGCAAAGTGCAGTGCATTTAGAAGAATCCAAAAAACCAAAAGCAAGAAAATTATTTCCCCAGTAGCTAAATCACACCACCTAAATCCTGAGAGCCTTCAAACATTTAGAGATGCAAACAAAATTAAGATACCAAACTGGCTGGGCACAGTGGCTCACACCTGTAGTCAGGAGTTCATGACCAGCCTGACCAACATGGAGAAATCCTGTCTCTACTAAAAATACAAAAATTAGCCAGGCGTGGTGGTGCATGCCTATAATCCCAGCTACTCAGGAGGCTGAGGCAGGAGAATCGCTTGAACCCGGGAGGTGAAGGCTGCGGTGAGCCAAGACCGTGCCATTGCACTCCAGCCTGGGCAACAAGAGTGAAACTCTGTCTAAAAAAAAAAAACCAAAAAAAAAACCAAACTATAGATTCACATAGTTCAAATACCCAATCACTGTTTTTCAGACTTGACAGAAATAAGCAACTCTGGAGAATTTTCTTAAAATGGGCCTAGTTCCTAGTCACTGTTTAATGAATACAAGGATAAATATCAGGTGACAATCTAAAAGCTCTAACTTACACCATAAAAATAATTTTTCAGTCAAGGTCAAACATAAGAACTATAAGATCAAGCCAATCTCTTTCTCAAAAGGTGACTTGAGTAGGTACGTAAGCTATAACAGTTTATAGCTTATGCATTCAAGGTGGGTTTTATTTTGTCTTCTAAAGTAGTTAGATGACATTCTATTTGAGATAATATGAAACTAGACTGTATGTATGCAGAGATATAGTAAATTCTGTGATTCATTAACATTAAAAATAAAAGTTAAGCCCTCTAATAGGAACAAACTAATCTGGTATTTGAATTTTACACAAAGTTTAAATATTTAAGATACAAAGAAATAAGCCATACCAGGCACAGTGGCTCATGCCTGTAATCCCAAAACCTTGGGAAGCCGAGGGGGGCAGATCACGAGGTCAAGAGATTGAGACCATCCTGGCCAACATGGTGAAACCCCATCTCTACTAAACACACAAAAATTAGCTGGGTGTGGCGGCGCACGCCTGTAGTCCTAGCTACTTGGAAGGCTGAGGCAGGAGAATCACTTGAACCCAGGAGGCAGAGGGTGCAGTGAGCTGAGATCGCGCCACTGCACTCCAGCCTAGCGATACAGCAAGACTCCAACTCAAAAAAAAAAAAAAAAAAAAGGAAAGAAAGCCAGGCCGGGCACAGTGGCTCAAGCCTGTAATCCCAGCACTTTGGGAGGCTGAGGCAGGCAGATCACAAGGTCAGGAGTTCGAGACCAGCCTGGCCAATACAGTGAAACCCCATCTCTACTAAAAATACAAAAATTAGCCAGGCATAGTGGCGCACCTAGAGTCCCAGCTACTTTGGAGACTGAGGCAAAACAATTGCTTAAACCTGGGAGGCAAAGGTTGCAGTGAGCCAATCACACCACTGCACTCCAGCCTGGGTGATAGAGCAAGACTCCCATCTCAAAACACACACACACACACACACACACACACACACACACACACACACAGAAATAAAAAGAAAACATAAAATATACCAAGTCTTACCATTCTACACACACAAAGAAATAAAAGGAAAACATAAAATATATCAAGCCTTACCATTCTGTAAATTGTTAAAGGAATAATTGAAATTATCAATATAAATCAATTAAGAATTTTTGGCATGCCCATTTATTCAACATGATTAGGTAACTGTATCATATATATGTTCCATACAGGAATATCAAGTTTTTTTAAAAAAACAGAACACTGAGTATTAAAAAAGTATTGTGGCCCTAATTAAATCCTTGATTCAGAAGGCACTTCAGTAACTTTCAGTGCTTCAAAGTCATTAACATCATCACTGTACAGTAATGAAGAAAAAATTTGTACCAGGTGTAATTTCCAGTATCTATGCAAGAAAACCTTACTTTAGGCATTTTCTTTTTTCTTTCTTTACAACTGAAATAAAATAAGCATTAGTACGATTTTTACAAATATTGTTTATTTTAATGAAGCTGGTACAGACAATGTCCATTTAAAACCCATATCCCAGGCCAAAAAGGTACAAATAAAATCAAAAAGAGCAGTGTTCTGTTGTATTCATTTCTGCATGTATAGCTTTATTAATTGCTAATGAAAATTAGAACTTTTCTGGGATCTTCTGACAAGATTTTTTAAAAAATCTTAAAATGCCTTTTCTTCAGTGAAGCCATCTTTGGAGTTAGTCATTATTCTCACCTTATCTGTCATCTTGACTTCAACCTGATATTCCTCTTCTTTTGGTCCAGACCCTCAAATTTTAAAAGTAGCTTCATTAAGGAAAGGTCATTTTTCCACAGTTCAGTTCTCTGAAAAACTTCCACCTCCCACTGAAAGTCACAGTCCAGGAGTGAAGCAATCACATGCTACAACATCAGGGCCAATTGGAAAGTCATTATGAACACTTGCATTGGTCGATCTTATTTATCACCACAAGCCTGAAAATGCAATGTCCTGAAAAAGGTGCCCTCTCTGTGCACATGTAATTTTTAAAAAGGAAAGGGCAATATGAAGGGGACTGAGGCTTGATCACCAAAAATCAGCACAATGAAAACAAACAATAATGAATAATGAGCACTAGAATTCAAATTACCAGATGCTTCAAAGAGATGGGGTGCCAGTTTTCAATTCTGTTTTGAACACCACATTACAAAAGAACTAGTTTTAAAAATAAAAAAGGATTGAGGGAAAAGAAAAAAAATAAAAAGATTATCTAAACTGTTGAATGACCCCCCGTTTGTTCCTGATAAACTTCAATCACATCTTCTTCCTCCATTCCCAGCTGTAAGAGGAAAGAAAAATGTTAGTAGAATACAAAAGCACTGTTTTTAAATTGGCTACAATTATGTGGCCACCAATTTATAAGTGCAAAGAGATCCAAATGTGACCCATACTTACAATCCTCTAAGATTAAGAATCCTGCTTTCTGGCCGGGCACAGTGGCTCACACTTGTAATCCCAGCACTTTGGGAGGCCGAGGAGGGTGGATCATTTGAGGTCAAGAGTTTGAGACCAGCCTGGCCAACACGGTGAAACCCTATCTCTATTAAAAATACAAAAAGTAGCAGGACACCTGTAATTCCAGATACTTGGGAGGCTGAAGCAGGAGAATCACTTGAACCCAGGAGGCAGATGTTGCAGTGAGCCGAGATCATACCACTACACTCCAGCCTGGGTGACAGAGTGAAACTCCATCTCAGAAAAAAAAAATAAGAAAATAAAGAAAAAAAGAATCCTGGCTGGGCATGGTGGCTCACACCTGTAATTCCAGCACTTTGGGGGACTGAGGCGGGCAGATCACGAACTCAAGAGATCATGACCATCTTGGCCAATATGGTGAAACATTGTCTCTACTAAAAATACAAAAATTAGCTGGGAGTGGTGGTGGGCGCCTGTAATCCCAGCTACTTGAGAGGTTGAGGCAGGAGAATTACTTGAACCCAAGAGGCAGAGGTTGTAGTGAGCAGAGATTGCGCCGCTGCACTCCAGCCTGGGTGACAGAGGGAGACTACATCTCAAAAAAAAAAAAAAAAAAAGAATCCTATTTTCTTTAAAGAACACAGAGGTGTCTTTCCTTCTCATTCTGTCTATTGAGTTATCCATCTTACTTTCCTGAGTCAATTTCAGTACCTAGGTTTATTCACTGTATAAAACTGAAGTGTTGGGTGAGGACGGTGGCTCACGTCTCTAGTCCCAGCACTTGGCCAGGCCAAGGTGGGTGGATCACCTGAGGTCAGGAGTTCAAGATCAGCCTGGCCAACATCATGAAACCCCGTCTCTACTAAAAATATATAAATCAGCTGGGTGTAGTGGTGCATACCTATAGTTCCAGCTACTCGGGAGGCAGAGACAGGAAAATTGCTTGAACCCAGGAGGCAGAGGTTACAGTGAGCTGAGATCACACCACTGCACTCCAGCTTGGGCAACAGAACAAGACTCCGTCTCAAAAAAAAAAAAAAAGGTGTTTTTGACAGCTATGTTAAAGAACTTTTAAATCTAATGAAATGTGTATTTAATAGTTTAAATGATAGTTTGATAGCATATATACTAATTTGTTGGATTTTTTTTTGTTTTTTGTTTTTTGTTTTTGAGACAGGGTCTCACTATGTTGCCCGGGCTGGAGTACAGTGGCACAATCTCAGCTCACTGCAACCTCAGCCTCCTGGACTCAACCTCAGCTCACTGCAACCTCAGCATCCTGGGCTCAACAAATCCTCCCATCTCAGCCTCCCCGGTAGCTGGCACTACAAGCACGTGCCACCATAGCCAGCTAATTTTTCTATTTTCAGTAGAGACATGGTTTTGCCATGTTGCCCAGGCTGGTCTCAAACTCTTGACCTACAGTGATGCAGCCCACCTCAGCCTCCCAAAGTGCTGGGATTATAGGTGTGGATCACTGTGCCTGACCAAAAAGTTTTAAATTTTATAGGTAACATTTTTGTGTAGAATTTTAACTATGAAAATTAAACATGCTAAAAAATTTTTTTTAAAAAGAAAATTAAATATGTTAAGAAATTTAAACATAGCAGATATGAATTAGGATTTTAAAGTGATCAGAATGGCTCTAGTGTTAAGCTATCTTGGTTGTGGCACATTTATGAATTTTTAAATAATTATTAAAGATGCTTTTAAAACTATTTTAATTGCTCATATAGCATGGTAATTATTGCAAGGAACAAAATTCCAAATGTTATTAGAAACCTTCAAAATAGGAAGACAGCATGAGTCCTTGAGCTATAAAGAATATGAAGCTACAAACTTCAAGAAGTACATTCAGAGACAAGTGAACAACAGCACAGGAGGGTCATTCCCTTAAAGACCTACTCTCTCCCACTGCCCCAACATTCCTCTGAAAAGATAGTCTCTTAATTATAAGGAATGTCTAAGGCATGTGTCAGTAAAATGTATTAGGTATCTACTGTATGGTCCCAGAGATGATGCCAAGTTTGGTCAAGGAATTACAAGATGAGTTTGGAACTTATTGTGCCAGAAAGGAAGTGTTCAAGAAGGTGGTAGATACTAAACCTAAGGGGAACATTTAATGAGAAAGGGGATATTCACACAGTTTCAAAATATGTCCCCTCAAATTACTTAATTATAACAGGAAAAACAGTTAATTACACAGTTAAAGAAAAAAAAAGACAACACTTAAGCTAAGTGATCAAAGCCTCGGCAACATAGGGAAACTCCATCTCTATAAAAAATTTAAAAATTAGCAGAGTATGGTGGCACATGCCTGTAATCCCAGCTACTCAGGAGGCTGACAGTAATAGTATAGGACTGCTTGAGCCCAGGAGTTTGTGGCTGCAGTGAGCTATGACTACGTTCCAGCCTAGGTGATACAGCAAGAGACCTTGTCTCAAAAAAAAAAAAAAAAAAAAAAAAACACTCTTCCGCCATAAATACACTTAGAAAAAAAGAAAAAGAACTAAGTCTCATGTATGCTTAAAAATAACAAAAAAAACAGAAACAAAAAGCCCAAGTGATAAAAATTGACATCACCAGCTGGGCACGGTGGCTCACGCCTGTAATCCCAGCACTTTGGAAGGCTGAGGTAGGCGGATCACCTGAGGTCAGGAATTCGAGACCAGCCTGACCAAGATGGAGAAATCCTGTCTCTACTAAAAATATAAAATTAGCAGGGCATGGTGGCGCATGCCTATAATCCCAGCTACTCGGGAGGCTGAGGCAGGAGAATCGCTTGAATCTGGGAGGCAGAGGTTGCAGTGAGCCGAGATCACGCCATTGCACTCCAGCCTGGGCAATAAGAACAAAACTCCATCTCAAAAAAAAAAAAATTAACATCACCAATAAAGGGGCTTCATGGCTTCATGTGCTCCAAATAAACTGAGAAAGACACATTCATTTATGCAGTATTCCAGCCAAAAATATATCGCTTGAATCTAGTCATGAAGGAACAGACAAGCCCAAAGTAAGGGACTGTCTAGAAAATAATTGGTTGGTATTCTGGTAAAATGTCAATGTCATGAAAGACAAAGAAAGGCCAAAGAACTGTTCCAAATAAAGGGTGATTAAAGGCACACTCTAATAAAATATGTGATACTAAACTGAATCCTGTGCTGGGAAGGAAATTTGTTACATGACATAATTGGGACAAAAGACAAAATTAGGTTGTACATTAAGATTAAAGTATTCTAATAGTGTTACGTTTCCTGAATTTGATTAACCTAGTACAGTGGTAATGTAAAATAATACGTTTTTTTAAGGAATGCACACTTAACAAGGCATAAATGGCCATAGTGTACACAACCTACTCCCAAATGATTTGGAGGAAGAAGAAAAATATGCACACATACTCGCATACACACACACACACAAAATAATTAAGCAAAGATAGCAACAAAATATTAAAAATAGGTGAATCTGGCTGGGCACAGTGGCTCACACCTGTAATATCAACACTTTCGGAGGCCAAGGCGGGTGGATCACCAGAGGTCAGGAGTTCAAGACCAGCCTGACCAACTTGGTAAAACCTCATCTCTACTAAATATTTAAAAAAAAAAAAAAAAAAAGAATAGCCAGGCATGGTGGCACATGCCTGTAATCCCAGCTACCTGAGAGGCTGAGGCAGGAGAATCACTTGAACCCAGGAGGTGGAGACTGCAATGAGCTGCGATCATGCCATTGCACTCCAGCCTGAGCAACAAGAGTAAAACTCCGTCTCAAAAAAAAAAAAAAAAAAAGTGAAACTTGGTGGAGAAAAGTTGCTAAACTGTTCTTGCAAACTCTGTAAGATAAAAATTATTTCAGGCCCGGCACGGTGGCTCACACCTGTAATCCCAGCACTTTGGGAGGCCAAGACAGTGGATCACCTGAGGTCAGGAGTTCGAGACCAGCCTGGCCAACATGGTGAAACCCCGTTTCTACTAAAAATACAAAAATTAGCCGGGCATGGTGGCACTGCCTTTAATCCCAGTTATTCGAGAAGGTGAGGCAGGAAAATCGCTTGAACCCAGGAGATGGAGGTTGCAGTGAGCCGAGATCGCACCACTGCACTACAGCCTGGGCCACTGAGTGAGTCAGTCTCTCTCTCTCTCTCTCTACATATATATATATATTTCAAAGAAAAAACATTTAAAAATGGAAAAATGTCAAAAAGAACACAGATGCCAAGGTAAAGGCATTCCCACTGGCAACTATCTAAAGAAGGATATTAATACAGTTTCAAAGCAACTCCCTACGGATTACTTATTGATTACATGGGAAAATTATAACTTTATATTGGATAAATCTGCCAGTTACCACGTTAACTAAGTGACCAAAGTTAACATTAACAGGACAGGCATCATGTACTTCCTGACCTAATACACTCAGAAGTATATAGCTTCAATCTGTGCCATCCCCTACCAAAAAAAAAAAAAAAAAAAAAAAAAGGAAAACTTAATCTAATCATGAGGAAACATTACACAAACCCAAAGTGAAGGACTTAAAAAAAAAAAACAGTCAGTATGATTATACAAGACGGAGGAACTGTTCCAGACTCAAGAAAGCTAAAGAGGCATGACAGGCCAGGCTTGGTGGCTGATGCCTGTAATCCCAGCACTTTGGGAGGCCCAGGTGGGCAGATCACTTGAGGTCAGGAGTTCGAGACCAGCCTGACCAACATGGTAAAACCCCGTCTCTACTAAAAATAAAAAAAAATTGGCCAGGCATGGTGGTACACCCCTGTAGTCCCAGCTACTTGGGAGACTGAGGCAGAATTGCTTGAACCCGGAGGCAGAGGCTGCAGTGAGCTGAGATCGCGCCACTGGACTCCAGCCTGGGCAACAGAGTGAGACTCCATCTCAAAAACAAAGAGGCATGACAAGACAAGTAGTTAGAATGAATATCCTGGATGAGTCAGGTAAAAAGATGTTTATAAAGGACCTTATTGGGACAGACAGCAACATCTGACTATTTTAATTGCATACTCAATAACAGGCCAGGCATGGTGGCTTGCCTGTAATCCCAGCACTTTGGGAGGCTGAGGCAGGAGGATCACTTGAGGCCAGGTGTTCAAGACCAGCCTGGCCAACATGGCAAAACACTTGTCTCTACTAAAAATACAAAAATTAGCTGGGCATGGTGGCAAACACCTGTAATTCCAGCTATCTGAGTGGCTAAGGCATGAGAATTGCTTCAACTCAGGAGGTGGAGGTTGCACTGAGCTCCAGCCTGGGCGACAGAGCAAGACTGTCTCAAAAAAAAATGAAGAAAAAAATGCCAGGCACAGTGGCTCATGCCTGTAATCCCAGCACTTTGGGAGGCCAAGGCAGGTGGATCACAGGTCAGGAGTTTGAGACTAGCCTGGCCAACATGGTGAAACCCCATCTCTACTAAAAATACAAAAAAATTAGCCAGGTATGGTGGCATGCATCCATAATCCCAGCTACTCAGGAGGCCAAGGCAGGAGAATCGCTTCAACCTAGGAGGCAGAGGTTGCAGTGAGCCAAGATCGCGCCACTGCACTCTAGCCTGAGCAACAGAGTGAGACTCCATCTCAAAAAAAAGAAAAAAAATAAGAAGAATGTAGCCATGTTAAATCTCCCACATTTGACAATTGAACTGTGGCTCTTAAGAGATAACACACTAAAATCTTTAGCAATAAAAGGTCATGCTATCTGCACCTCAATCTCAAGTGGTTCAGCAATAATAATGTGTCTATAAAGAGAGTGATAAAAACAAATGCTGCACACTATTTTATTTGTATTTTGTTTTTTGTTTTTGAGACGGGGACTCACTCTGTTGTCCAGGCTGGCCTTGAATTCTTGGGCTCACTCACGTGATCCTCCCACTTCAGCCTACCAAGTAGCTAGGACTACAGGCAGGTACCACCATGCCCAACTATCAAATGCTGCACAATTTTATCTTATTCTATTTATTTATTTAGAGACAGGGTCTCACTCTGTTGCCTAAGCTGGAGCACAGTGACACAATCAGGGTTCACTGCAGCATCGACCTCCTGGGCTCAAGTGATCCTTCCACCTCAGCCCCCCAAGTAGCTGGGACTACAGGAATACACCACCAAGCCTAGTTAATTTTTTTAAATATTTTTAGCAGAGATAGGGTTTCATCATGTTGCCCAGGCTAGTCTCAAACTCCAAGACTCAAGCGATCCACTCATTGTGGCCTCCCAAACTGCTAGGATGATAGGGGTGAGCCACCATGCCTGGCCCAAATGCTGTGCAATTTTAACTGGTCTAAGGAATAGTATATAGGAGATTATTATTCTATTCTCACAATTCAGTAAGTTTGAAATGTTTTCAAAATAAAAAATGAATAATCCTATATTGTTCCCACTATCTGAAATATCAGTAATGTTACTTTGGATATGAAGAAGGGAATCTATGTACATAGACAGACACACACACACACACACAACTTTGAGATACCTCTATGGAGGGGAGATGGGTGGAATATAAAAGCAAAGAAAACCGCTCATACAATAAAAACATTAAATGAAGACACAGAAGCACAGAACAAAGGATAAAACAAGATGACGGAGCCAAATATATTTACATACACTATGCTTCTGTATTAACATTCTCAAAATGGTTCAAAAATCAAAATCCATGAACGTATACCAGAAATTTGACAAATTTTAGGAACATTTGTCCATCTTCAAAAAAGATGTAGCATGTGCCCTATGACAATTTCAGTATTCATTATGTTTCTAACTCCCTTTTTATTGGCGCTTTTGAAGGCACCATAGAGAAGTTCAACCCAAAACATTATTTCTTCTCTCCAACAAATGATATGCCATTTAAATCAGAGAATATTTAAGAAAAGAGCAAGTTAATACCAGTGAACCAAACTGCTCAAAGGCGAATTTAAATTTTTTCGTGACTCAGGAAAAAAGTATACTCACTTCTTTTGGAGTATGATTATCAGCAATTCTCTGACCCTCAAAGAGAAACCTGAGTGAATTCATTGGAACGCCCTAAAAAGGTAAAAATAATAATAATATATACATACACACACACATCTCAGAAAACATTATGGTAACTCTGATGCACAAAAGGCAAGCATGAAAGCCTTAGAACTACACAGAAAATAAAACTAGATAGCTAACTCAATCATAAATACCATATACAGAGTAGCAACTATTTGCAAGGCCCTCCCTGTACCAATTACTTTACATATATAATGATAAGTGTTAAGCACAACAACTCTGGAAGGTAGTATTATCATTTTATCTTCATTTTACAGCTAGGGAACCTAAGGCTTGGAGCTAGCCAAGAATTGAAGCCCAAACCTGTTTCTAAGCCTGTGCTCTTGACCACTACTAGATTCATTTTGCCCTAAATCTGTTAAGCTAGCATAAAAGATAAAATCAGAAACTAAATGAGCACCCTTACTAGCTTCCAACTACACTGGCAAAATTGGTTTTAAACAGATTAAATCATAAAATTTAGTAAAGCACAATGGCTAGCCAGCTAATCTACCATAAACCTGGATGGCATAGATAGTACCATAAATACTGCAAAAGATATTAGTATAGGCCAGGTGCTGTGGCGTAATCCCAGCACTCTGGGAGGACAAGGCGGGAGGATCACGAGGTCAGGAGTTCAAGACCAGCCTGACCAACACACCATCTCTACTAAAAATACAAAAATTAGCCAGTATGGTGATGTACATCTGTAATCCCAGCTATTCAGGAGGCTGAGACAGGAGAATCGCTTGAACCAGGGAGGCAGAAATTGCCATGAGCTGAGATCGCGCCACAGCACTCCAGCCTGGGTGACAGAGCGGAGAGACAGCTCACTTGAGGTCAGGAGTTCGAGACCAGTCTGGCCAACATAATGAAACCCCATCTCTACTAAAAATACAAAAATTATGGGATGGGCACAGTGGTTCAGCCTGTAATCCCAGCACTTCGGGAGGCCTAGGCAGGCAGATCACTTGAAATCAGGAGTTCGAGACCAGCCTGGCCAACATGATGAAAACCCATTTCTACCAAAAATCCAAAAATTAGCCTGGCAGGATGGCGCATGCCTGTAATCTGAGCTACTCAGGAGGCTGAGACAGGAGAATCGCTTAAACCTGGGAGGTAGAGGTTGCACTGAGCCAAAGTCACATCACTGCACTCCAGCCTGGGCAACAGAGCAAGACCCTCTCTAAATAAATAAATAAATAAATACGAAAATTAGAAAATTATCCAGGCCTGGTGGCAGGTGCCTGCAATCCCAGCTACTCAGGAGACTGAGGCAAGAGAATCGCTTGAGTCCAGGAGGTGGAGGTTGCAATGAGCCAAGATGGCACCACCACACTACAGCCTAAGCGACAAAGTGAGACTCCATCTCAACAACAAAAAAATCAATTTCCTGGCCTATAGATGGGGGGGTATAAAGGCTATATGAATTTTCTTCAGAGTTATGAGGATTAAATGACAATATATCTTAAATATCTGTGGCACAGTACAGATAAATTACATTTCAATACATGTTTCTTTCCCCTGATGAATTTCATCTCAATTTTAATACCCAAAGTTATTACAAATGTGAAATAGCTGAAACCAATTAATGAGATTTTATTAAATTTAACAATTAAAATCTACAAAACCAAGAGACAAAAATGCTATTGTTTTACTTATCCTAACAACTAGTCTTTCTTATAAGTTATTTTTATGTTAGTTACAAATCTAAATGGTTAAAAGCAAACCTTCTAAAAACAAAATCTACAATGCCTAATATTATATAATTAAATTTTAATAGACTGATTAAACATGTATTTCTTATTAAATCATAATTTCACTTAAAATATATCTTGGTTGTCTCATATATATTAATTCCAGTTACATTTATTTTAAAAACCTGTTTTATGAATAATAACAATTTGATCATTTTTAGGCACCACATTAATAGGTTTAGGTAGAATATCTCAAGTCATCTTCATGATGTGGCCCTACAAAATTCTCATTTTACTAACTGAAGAAACAAGGCACACAGAGGTTAAATAACTTGCCCAAAGTCACACAGCAAGAGAGTGGTGGAGTCCAAAGGTGAACCAGGCAGGTTAGTGGAATTATTGATCTAATAAAATATAGCTCTTGAAGGCCAAAATTTATGATGATTTGGTATTAACTAGACTTCTACATAAATTTTCTTTAAACAGAGAAAATTCCTTCATTTTGAAAATATGGGGCCTGGCACAGTGGCTCACGCCTATAACCCCAGCGTTTTGGGAAGCTGAGGTGAGCGCAGGAGTTTGAGAGCAGCCTGGGCAACATGGCAAAACCCTGTCTCTACTAAAAATACAAAAATTAGCTAGGTATGGTGGCACATGCCTGTAGTTCCAGCTACTGCTTGGAAGGCTGAGGTAGGAGGAATCCTTGAGCCCAAGAGGCAGAGGTTGCAGTGAGCCACGATTGTGCTACCGCACTCCAGCCTGGGTAACAGAGTATAACTCTGCCTCAAAAAAAAAGAAGGCAATTAGAAGCAATATGTACTACTATGTAAAAAGATAATATATCAATAATACTACTTAAATTTAACATACGGCAGCCGGCGTGGCAGCTCACACCTGTAATCCAAGCACTTTGGAGGCCAAGGTGGGCAGATCACCTGAGATTGGGAGTTCAAGACCAGCCTGACCAACATGGTGAAACCCCGTCTTAAAAAAAAAAAAAAAAATTAACATATGGCTAAACTTCTAAACTCATGTTTAGAAGTACAAAAAAATTCATAGTAATCACCAAAAAATTACTTGCCTTTATTGCTACATATACTGGTAAGACATCAAGACAGAAACATTCATTTGAGCTGTTTTTAAAATTCTGAATTACTTTTCAAACTAGTTCCACATCTTAAAACAGTCCACAACATAAAAAAAAAAAAAAAAGCAATTCAACAGGGTACAAGAAATGATAAACTTAGAGTTTTTTCCTTGAGCTGCTAATGGTGAAAATCATAAAACAGAATTTTTCTTTTGACAGCCTTCTATTTAAAAAAAATTAACTATAAAGCATTGTACTTAATACCAAAATATACAAACCTGTCTTTGACAGTATGATTCTTTGAGTTTTTTGAGATGCGTTGTCATTTTCACTTTGAAGTGAATCTCACTGCTATCCTAAGGAGGAAAAAGAGAAAAAAAAAATTATCCCTCTTTGTATAAATCATTTGCTTTACTTAAACCAAATTATGTAATTATACACATTGTGCAAATAGAAACATAAATCTTGGCCAGGCGTGATGATTCATGCCTGTAATCCCAGCACTTTGAGAAGCTGAGGCGGGTAGATCACAAGGTCAGGAGTTCAAGACCAGCCTGGCCAAGATGGTGAAACCCTGTCTCAACTAAAAATACAAAAATTAGCTGGGCATGGTGGCACATGCCTGTAGTCCCAGCTACTCAGGAGGCTGAGGCAGGAGAATCACTTGAACCTAGGAGGCAGAGGTTGCAGTGAGCCAAGATTGCGCCACTGCACTCCAGACTAGCGATAAGTGAGACTCCATCTCAAAAAAAAAAAAGAAAAAAAAAAACATAAACTTAGTCACCTATATTTTTCCACCACAATATTCTTTTTAGCATTCTTAACAGGTTTTCTTAAAACACTCTCAGCCGGGCGCGGTGGCTCACGCCTGTAATCCTAGCACTTTGGGAGGCCGAGGTGGGTGGATCACCTGAGGTCAGGAGTTCAAGACCAGCCTGGCCAATATGGTGAAACTCCGTCCCTACTAAAACACAAAAATTAGTCAGGCATGGTGGCGCACGCCTGTAGTCCCAAGTACTCAAGAGGCTGAGGCAGAAGAATCACTTGAACCCAGGAGGTGGAGGCTGCAGTGAGCCAAGATCACGCCACTGCACTCCAGACTAGGCAATACAGCAAGATTTCACCTCACAAAAAAAAAAAAAAAAAAAAAGAAATCACCACATGGAATCTGGTTTCTCTCACATGAGTAAAATGAGTAAGAACCTGAGTTCAAACTGATATGTGGGACCACAAATTCTTTTATTCTACTCAGATTGTGAAGCAAACTAGCCAACCATCAGAAAAAATACTAGTACTTGCATAATGTAAAATTTCAAAACCAAACTTCATTAGTACGTATCACGTACACAAATGTGTATTTGAAGAAGCTGCACATTTACAATATTTTTGCTTGTGACTCTAACTACGAAGAAATAAAATTCTTGCCAGGCACGGTGGCTCACGCCTGTAATCCTAACGCTTTGGGAGGCCGAGGCAGGTGGATCACCTGAGGTCAGGAACTCAAGACCAGCCTGGCCGTCATGGTGAAACTAACTGTCTCTACTAAAAATACAAAAATTAGGCATGGTGGCGGGCACCTGTAACCCAGCTACCCGGGAGGCTGAGGCAGGAGAATCACTTGAACCCAGGAGACAGTGGTTGCAGTGAGCCGAGACCACGCCATTGCACTCCAGCCTGAGTGACAGAGTGAGACTGCATCTCAAGGGGGGGAAAAAAAAGGTAGATATATTTGATTTAATTTTATTAAGTCAAATTTATCTACCTTTTTTTTTTAAATAAAAGATGCCATAGTGAGCCAGGCACAGCAGCTCACGCCTGTAATCCCAGCACTTTGGAAGGTTGAGTCGGGTGGATCCCTTGAGGTTGGGAGTTCGACACCAGCCTTGACCAACATGGAGAAACCCCTTCTCGACTAAAAATACAAAAATTAGCCAGGTGTGGTGGCGCATGCCTGTAATCTCAGCTATTCGGGAGGCTGAGGCAGGAGAAAGGCTTGAACCCAGGAGGTAGAGGTTGCCGTGAGCCAAGACTGTGCCACTGCACTCCAGCCTGGGCAACAAGAGCGAAACTCTGTCTCAAAAAAAAAAAAAAAAAAAAGGCCAGAGTAAAAGACACCATAAACATAGTTAAGACATACTGGAGGAAGTATTCATAACATGTAACAAACAACAAAAATAAAGACATTATTTTTTTAAACCCCACAAATTAGTAATTCTTAAAAATATATTCCATGGTATACAGACATATAAATCAATGGCATACAACTGAGAGCCCAGAAATAAACCCTTATATCGACAGCCAATCACTTTTTGACAAGGATACCAGAACAATTCAGTAAAAGAAGGAAAGTCTTTTCAAGTAATGGTCTGAGACAACATGACCATACAAAAATTATTCAAAATGATGATTTTTTTTTTGAGACGGATTTGCATTCTTTTTTCCCAAGTTGGAGTGCAATGGTGCGATCTCAGCTCACTACAACTTCCGTCCCATGGGATTCAAATGATTCTCCTGCCACAGTCTCCCAAGTAGCTTGGATTACAGGTGTGCACCACCACGCCCAGCTAATTTTTTGTATTTTTAGTAGAAAAAGAGTTTCACCATGATAGCCAGACTGGTCTCAAACTCCTGACCTTAGGTGATCTGCCCACCTAGGTCTCTCAAAGTGCTGGCATAACAGGCATGAGCCATTGCACCCAGCCTTAAAACTCAAAAGAAACCACAATTGGGCCAGCATGGTGGCTCACACCTGTAATCCCAGCATTTTGGGAGGCCGAGGTGGGTGGATCACGAGATCAAGAGATAGAGACCATCCAGGCCAACTTGGTGAAATCCCATCTCTACTAAAAAATATAAAAATTAGCTGGGAAATGTGGCACGTGACTGTAGTCCCAGCTACTCGGGAGGCTGAGACAGGAGAACTGCTTGAACCCGGGACACAGAGGTTGCAGTGAGCTAAAGTTGTGCCACTGCACTCCAGCCTGCCTGGCGACAAAGTGAGACTCTGTTTAAAAAAAAAAAAAAAAAAAAAAATAGAAATCACAATCATAAACCTTTGTGACCCTGAATTAGGCTATGGTTTCTTAAACTACAAGCAGCAGAAGAAAAAGCAGCAGATGAACTTAATTGACCAAAATTAAAGACTTTACACTGCAAAGAATAAAATCAAAAACGTGAAAAGATAGCCCAAAGATGGAAGAAAATCTATGCAAATCATATATATGACAAAGGTTTAATACCCAGAATAAAAGACATATTACAACTCAACAATAAAAGGACAACTAACCCAATTTAAAAATGGGCAAAAGACCTAAAGATCTTCATTTTTCCAAAGAAGATTTACGAATGGCCAATAAGTACATTAAAAAATGCTTGGCATCATTAGCCATCAGGGAAGCACAAGTCAAAACAACAGTGAGATGCCACTTCACACCCACTAGGATTATAACCAAAAAGACAGATAATCACAAGTGTTGACCAGAATACGGAAAACCTGACACCCTCATATGTTGCTGCTGGGAATGTAAGATGGTAGGGCCACTGCTGAAAACAGTTCATCAGTTCCTCAAAAATTAAATAAAATTGCATACTAGACCCAGCAATTCCACTCCTAATCCAAGGAAGCTGAAAACATGTCCCCGCAAAAACACACATGAATGGGTAACAGCAACATTATTCATAGCAGCCAAAATATGGAAACAAACTATCCATCAACTGGCAAATGGATAACAAAATAGATTCTACCCATACAATGAAACAGTATTCAGCCTTTAAAAGGAATGAAATACTGATACATGTTACAGCATGAATGAACCTTGAAAACATGCTAAAAGAAAGAACAGGCATAGGGGCTCCTAGCTATAATCCCAGCACTTTAGGAGGCCAAGGCAGGAGAATCATTTAACCCCAGGAGTTCAAGACCAGACTGAGCAACCTAGCAAGACCCCATTTCAAAAGAGGGGAGAGGAGGGGAGGGGAGGGGAGAAAAGGGGAAAAAAGGGGAGAGAAGGGGAGGGGAGGGGAGGGGAGGGGAGGGGAGGGGGGAGGAAGGGGAGGGGACAGGGAAGCAAGGCAAGCAAGGAAGAAAAGAAGAAACAAACCAGACATAAAAAGTCACATACCAAAGCTAGGCATAGTGGCTCATGCCTGCAATCCCAACACTTTGGGAGGCTGAGGTAGGCAGATCACCTGAGGTCAGGAGCTCAAGACCAGCCTGGACAACATGGTGAATCTCTATCTCTACTAAAAATACAAAAATTAGCTGGGCATGGTGGTGTGCACCTGAAATCCCAGCCACTCGGGAGGCTGTGGCAGAACGATCACTTGAACCCAGGAAGTGGAGGTCACGGTGAACTGAGATCAGGCCACTGCACTCCAGCCTAGATGACAGAGCAAGACCCTTGTCTCCAAAAAAAAAAAAAAGGCTGGCCGCAGTGGCTCATGCCTGTAATCCCAGCACTTTGGGAGGCCACGGTGGGTGGATCACCTGAGGTCAGGAGTTCAAGACCAGCGTGGTCAACATGGTGAAACCCTATCTCTACTAAAAAAAAAAAATACAAAAATTAGCTGGATGTGGTGGCAGGCACCTGTAATCCCAGCTACTCGGGAGGCTGAGACAGGAGAATCGCTTGAACCTGGGAGGTGGAGGTTGCAGTGAGCCAAGATCACGCCATTGCACTCCAACCTGGGAGACAAAAGCAAGACTTCTCAAAAAAAAAAAAAAAAAAAAAAAAAAAGGCATGTATCTTATGGTTTCATTTATATGAAATGTCCAGAATAGGCAAACCCATAGGACAGAAAATAGAATCATGGCTGTCAGTGGCTGGAGAAAACAGGATGAGGAATGACTGCTAATGAGTATAGGGTATCTTTTTGGGGTAATACAAATGTTTTGGAATTGGCAGTGGTGATGGTTGCACACACTTGTGAATAAATAAAGCCACTGAATCATATACTAAATACTTATATACTAAAGCCACTGAATTATATACTTATATACTAAAGCCACTAAATTATATACTTTAAAATAGTGAATTTTATAGTATGTGAATTAAAAGTTTTCAAAATAAGGCCAGGCATGGCTCACACCTGTAACACCAGTATTTTGGGAGGCCAAGGCAGGTGGATCACCTGAGGTCAGGAGTTCAAGACCAGCCTGGCCAACACGGTAAAACCCCGTCTGTGTAATAAAACTACAAAAATTTTAAAAATTAGCCAGGCTTAGTGACAGGTGCATGTAGTTCCAGCTACTCAGGAGGCTGAGGCAGGAGAATCGCTTGAACCCAGGAGGTACAGGTTGCAGTGAACCAAGATCATGCCACAGCACTCCAGCCTAGGCAACAAGAGCACAACTCCATCTCAAAAAAAAAAAAAAAAAAAAAAAAAAAAAAAATTTAAATTTAAAATTTTTATTTTAATTTAAAAAATTTATTTTTGCCCTCGACGCGGAGCCAGCTGCAGCCTGCATGCTACATCCCTCAGTCCCGGGCTGGAAACCCGCAAGTGAGAAATGTAGGAGTGAAAGGAAGATGAGCCTGCTCATGCTTTACTCCACCAGCTCGCCTGTATTCACCAGGGGGCTGTGGGCCCTGGGACAGGATAGGAATGAGCCTTCTTCCTAGGGGAAGTCCTCTAGACTAGAATAAGAAAAGGAGGTGACTTCATCCAGTCTGAACACGCAGCTTCCAGGACTACCTGCTACTCATCCATCCTACATTTCACGTTAATCCTTTGGAGATGAGCTGCGTTCATCTTATACATTCCATATTCATATTGTGATATCTCTATGTCCTTTTATATGCCTTGGTATAATTATGTGCCTTACACCGATAATTCTAACCATTTTTTGCAGTATATTAGCCATATATATAGTGGCAGCACATCACTACCCATGTCATAATGATGATGACGATGATGATTCATCAAAGCTGGATTTGTTGAGGACTCATTTGCAATGTACCAGGCATTATGCCAAATACTTTTCATGTAAGGTAGACATTCCCACCTTTACAAATGAAGGAAACTAAGGTTTATGAAGATTAAGTAATTTTCCTAAGTCACACAGCTAACTAGTGGCAGAGTTTTTTTTTTTTTTTTTGAGATAGAGTCTTGCTCTGTTGCCAGACGCCAGGCTGGAGTGCAGTGGCGCGATCTCGGCTCACTGCAACCTCCGCCTCCCAGGTTCAAGCGATTCTTCCACCTCAGACTCCCAAGTAGCTGGGACCACAGGCGCGCGCCACCATGCCCACCTAATTTTTGTATTTTTTAGTAAAGACAGGGTTTCACCATAGTCTCCATCTCTTGACCTTGTGATCCCCCCACCTCAGCCTCCCAAAGTGCTAGGATTACAGGCATGAGCCACCGTCCCTGGCAAAATTTTTTTTAAATGTCACACTTCGATGGTGAGTCCACCATTCCACCAATTTTGTCTTTTGTCCTTTAGAAAACCCAAGTAACTATGCAGATTCATTCCTGGAACCATTGTTAGCTAACCTTAATTAACATCTCAAAGTCAATAAGCTACAGACTAGACTCTAGGGAAATAGGGGGCCAGAAAAGGGGAAAGGGTCAGGAAAAGGGCTGACAGGACTTTTACTTAAGGTTGGCCCTACCCTTATCACTTAATAGTATTCACTGTATTTGCCCCGAAGCACACTAACCAAGAAAAAGTTTCTATTTGAAGAAATTAAGGTGATCTACAACTGCCTGGCAGAGTAATTTTAAAAACATTATCGGCCTCTTCCACCTCTAACAGATGCATACACAAATTAAAATGCATACACAGTCATTTTAAAATAATTTGTCTTACTTAAATAATTTTCTTGTGAAAAATTATTCACATTGAAGGAGAGTCAAAACAGAAAAACAATGAAACTCACCTGTCCAATAACTTTGAGTTTAATATATTCACCTTCCTTCTTATCCCCCAAGTCCTCAGTTGAAGGTTTTGCCTCCTGAAAGAAAATCAAATTTCAAGATAAAAGTTCTTACATATTTTTTTAATTAATCACTTATGAGTATTCATTACTTTCATTCAGTGTGCAAAATCTGCACCTGAGAATACAAAGAGCATTTCTTTTCAATGCCAGTCAATTAAGAAAAAAAAGGATCCTAAGTCAATTATTGTCCCAAACACCATTCACTAGAAATCAAGAAAGGGGTCTCTTTTCTTATAATATCCCATAGTAATGGTCTAAAACTTTACCACACATCAAAATCACCTGAAAGATGTGTTACAAACTGCTGGGCCCAAGCCCCAGATTCTTATTCAGCACATCTGTAGTAGGGATGAGAATCTGTTTCTAACAAATTACCAGATGGTACTGATGCTGCTGGCCAAAGGAACAACAACTTGCAAACAACTGCCCTACAGCCAACTCTTACCAGCACAGAAGGAGTTCATCCTCCATGATTTTTAGACAAAGATTCTGAATCCAAGATTATCTTCTCACAGCCTATCATGAGGAGTTTAATCCAACTACAAAATTGTACTAAGAAATGTAAATTAATCATATTAGCATAAGCAAGTCTATTTAGAAAGGAAAATCAAATAGGAAAGTATTGGCCTAATGTACTCTGGAATCAAAACAAATCAGTTTTATATAATCAATTATTTAGACTATCTGAAGCATAATGCTTAAGTTTAAAAGCTAAGGCTTTGCTGAAAAAAAAATTAAAGGAACTGTACTAGAATTAGAAAAGAAAAAAAAAGCACAAACACGGTAAATAGTTAAAGGAAAAGATGAGACAAAAATAGGAAGACAAGATACTTGAAAGGCTGTGATGGCAGGACTGCTTGGCCCAGGAGTTCGAGGCCAGCCTGGACAACATAGCAAGACTTCATCTCTTTAAAAAAAAAAAAAAAAAAAAAAAAAAAAGAACACAAAAACAAGACAGTTACAAAATAATTTCAAATAGTTACTGGAATGAAAATGAAGTTAACAGAATAAATTAGTTGAAACAACTTCACCATAAAGGTATCTCAAGAATAAGCAAATCATTTTTTGTAAAGTGGGTACCTTGGAAAATTTCACTAATAATGTGGTTTTAAAAAAAAAGTAGCTTTTTTCTCTATGTGCTACACCTTAGTTTGGCCACCAAATTACCCACTTATTTAGATATATACCTTATTATTCATAATAATTTCAAACAGTTAATCCATATTTGATAAGAATAACATATTGTATTTTACAGGTAAAATAACAGAACCATTACCTGTGTAGCTTATGCTAGTAACTTAAAATACAAAATTCTTTAACATTCAACAATTAAGAGAGCATGGCTGGGCGCAGTGGCTCGCACCCATATAATCTCAGTACTTTGGGAGGCTGAGGCAGACAGATCACCTGAGGTCGGGAGTTCAAAACCAGCCTGACAAACATGGAGAAACCCCATCTCTACTGAAAATACAAAAAATTAGCCGGTCATGGTGGCGCATGCCTGTAATCCCAGCTACTCAGGAGGCTGAAGCAGGAGAATCGCTTGAACCTGGGAGGCAGAGGTCGCAGAGAGCTGAGATCGTGCCATTGCACTCCAGTCTGGGCAACAAGAGCGAAACTCAATCGCAAAAAGAGAGAACATATTAAACTAGAAGTAGCTTTTAACCTTAAGATACAGGCTAGAATCTAGGGAAATGCTTAGATAACAGAACTGACTTTATTAGTATGAATCCTTGCCTGTTTTTCAATCTGTGGTGCTTTTAACATTTGCTGACTACTGACTATTACGGCAGCAGGCAAAATTAACCTTCTTTAGTGAGACAGTATTTCACCTGAAAACTAGAAGACTGTCTTCAAATATGGTCTCTCTCCACATTTCTATTATATATTCATAGTAAACAGCTGCTGCTTCTTCTAAGTATCTAGAAGGCAAAAACAGCTTATTCCACGCAGTGAAGGGCAATAAACAGCAACCAAGCCCTGAGTCCTCTGTAACTGGAAGGAGAGGAGGCATTAAGAAGCTTTAAGTTAACACAAAGGACAGCCCCCTCTCTCAGCAGCAAGGTTTCCGCACAACAGGAGTGGCTTTGTTCCTGCATCTCCTAGACAGGGTAGCTATAGAGGCTACTCAGCACAAAAGAAATCTTCCCCCTCCTCCTCTCCATCACCCTCAGTGCTTCAGAACTCTCCTTCTAAAGCCCAGCTTCTCCAATCTTGTAACTACTCAAATCAAGAAGCATAAATAGGGCCGGGTGCGGTGGCTCACGCCTGTAATCCCAACACTTTGGGAGGCCGACAGGCAGATCATGAGGTCAGGAGTTCAAGACCAGACTGGCCAACATGGTGAAACGCTGTCTCTACTAAAAAATACAAAAATTAGCTGGGCATGGTGGCTCATGCCTGTAATCCCAGCTACTTGGGACGCTGAGGTAGAAGAACTGCTTGAACCAGGACCCGACAGGCAGAGGTTGCAGTGAGCCTAGATCGTGCCACTGCACTCCAGCCTGGGCTACAGAGCGAGACTCCATCTCAAAAAAAAAAAAGAAAAGAAAAAGCATAAACAGCTTCCAGTACTTTAGGGCCTATACCCTAACTCTATAGCATGACATTCTGTCCTTCCACTATTAAGCTCAATTCTCATTTTTCTCTCACCACTCACTTTACAAACCCAAAGATTCTGTTCAGTTGGACGATTTGCTGTCCCCTAAACACGGCCATTAGCATTACTTCATCTTCAGCCCTTTGCAACCCTAGTTTCATTTAGCTGGAATATATATATCCTCTCTTAGCCTCTCTTGAAATCACCTCAAGGATATCTACCTCACACATCAACGTTAAGTCCAGTATTTTTTTTTTCTTTTCTTTTTTTTGAGACGGATTTTCCTTCTTATTGACCAGGCTAGAGTGCAATGGTGCAATCTCAGTTTACTGCAACCTCCATCTCCCGGGTTCAAGTGATTTTCCTGCCTGCCTCAGACTACCGAGTAGCTGGGATTACAGGCATGTGCTGCCACGCCCAGCTAATTTTTGTATTTTTAGTAGAGATGGGCTCTCACCTTGACCAGGATGGTCTCAATCTCCTGACCTCATGATCTGCCTACCTCGGCCTCCCAAAGTGCTGGGACTACAGGTACGAGCCACTGCATTGGGCCAAGTCAGTATTTTTTAAAACTCGTCTATGAACCACAGCAATCCCCCAACCTTCCAAATGATATTAATATCTTCCTTGCAATTTATTCATATCTTTTATGGCATTTATTCTCAACTTAAAAATACTCTCCCTTGACCTTACTTCTCTATTTGTTGTTCTCACCTTTTTTCTAAGTCAAACTTCTTACAAGAATATTCCGTTTTTGCTATCCCCACTTTCACTGTCACCCTACTGTAATATAGTTTATGCCCCCACCATTCCACTTGACATTCTCCTCACCAATGTTAGCAGATGGACTCCTTATTGCTAAATCCAATGTACACTTTCATCTGTAACTCTCTTAAACAACAAACACTGATGAGTTCTACCTTGAAAACTCTCCACTGGTGGTTGCCAAGATTAGGTTTTCTCATTTCTGTCATTTCCTTAAATCCTGGTTTTCATCTGAATTCTGTGTCTTCAATCCTCTGCTTTTCTCTGTCTCCCTGGTGAAGCGTGATTCCAACTAGTTCTCAGACACTATTAACTCAATCATTCCTTCTAACCTTTATGAGTTTCACATATATTTATCCAAGTGCCTGAATATATCCATTTAGCTATCCCTTGGGTACTTCAGTGTGGAAGTGTCCCAAACCAAATGCATTGTCTCTAACTCCTGTGTCAATGTTAACTCCTTTTTCTAAAAATCAAAATCAAATTACAATTCTTCCAGGATTCCCAATTAAAATAAATGATTACCACACAATCAGCAGCAAACAACAAAAATTCCAGGGTCATCTTTGGCTCCTCTTCTGCTTTTAAATTTCATACTTAATATCATTCATCATTCTCACAATTCTATGACTCTACGTCTTTTTTCTTTCTTTCTTTTTTTGAGACAGGGTCTCCCTATGTTGCCTAGGCTGGTCCTAAACTTCTGGATTCAAGCAATCCTCCCATCTTGCCCTCCCAAAGGGCTGGGATTACAAGCATGAGCCATCACATCCAGCCTGACAATTCTATTTCTTACTAGCTCTCAAGCCCATCTCATTCTTTCCCTTCCACTGCTTTAGTTCAGGCATTCATTGTGGCTTATTAACATCAATGCAACAGCATAACTGGCCTGGTGCAGTGGCTCACACCTGTAATCTCAGCACTTTGAGAGGCCAAGGTGGACCACTTGAGGCCAGGAGTTTGACACCAGCCTGGACAACATGGTGAAACCCCATCTCTACCATAAATAGAAAAATCAGCCAGACATAGCGGTACATGCCTGTAGCCCCAGCCACTTGGGAGGCTGAGATGGAAGGATCATTTGAGCCAGGGAGGTCAAGGCTGCAGTGAGCCAGGATTGTGCCACTCCACTCTGGCCTGAGTGAAAGAGTGAGATCTTGTCACTAGAATAATAATTTTAAAAATACCGTAACTGATGTTCCCAGTTTTTCTCTCTTCAATTATTTCTCCAAACTGTCACCAGAGTCATCTCACTAAAATGCAATCTGATTTGCTCAAAATCTTCAGGGTTAAATTTGAACTCCTAGGCCAGGCTCGGTGGCTCACATCTGTAATCCCAGCACTTTGGGAGGCCAAGGTGGGTGGATCACCTCAGGTCAGGAGTTCAAGATCAGCCTGGGCAACATGGCAAAACCCCATCTCTACTAAAAATGCAAAAATTAGCCAGGTGTGGAGGCGTGCACCTGTAATCCCAGCTACTCAGGAAGCTGAGGCAGGAGAATCACTTGAACCTGGGAGACAGAGGTTGCAGTTAGCCGAAATCGCCCACTGCACTCCCAACTGGGCCAGAGCGAGACTCCGTCTCAAAAAAAAAAAAAAAATCAAACTCCTTAGCTGACATACACTGATCCTTCATGTGCTGGTCCCTGCCTAGCAATGAAACCTTATTCTCCCACCTCTATTAGCATATATCCTATCCTCCGGCCATAACTATCTACAATTCCTTGAACACGGCACCCTCTACTTTATTTCAGTTATCTCTGTGCATGCTGAACCCCTCTTCATCTAAGGCCTTTTCCCACTCTACCCACCTCTCATGACCACCTAGACATCACTTCACTGATCCTCTTAAGTTTCCATACTGCTTACTTATCTATCATAACCATTTGTTTACATAGCTGTTTCTTCTACCAGATTTGAGCTTCTTATTGGCATGCCTTAGTTTTCTTTGCATTTCTGGTCAAGCATAGAGCCTGGTACTTTAAAGATATTCAATATTCTTCTTAAACAGTTTTCTGGCTGGATGCAGTGACTCATGCCTATAATCCCAGCACTCTGGGAGGCCAAGGCAGGTGGATCACCTGAGGTTGGGAGTTCGAGACCAGCCTGACCAACATGGGGAAACCCCCTCTCTACTAAAACTACAAAATTAGTTGGGCATGGTGGCGCAGCCTGTAATCTCAGCTACTCGGGATGCTGAGGCAGGAGAATCCCTTGAACCCAGGAGGCAGAGGTTGTGGTGAGCCAAGATCGCACCATTGGACTCCAGCCTGGGTAACAAGAGCAAAACTCCGTTTCAAGAAAAAAAAAACACAAAAACAGTTTTCTGTGACAGGTTCATATGTCCTGTCTTCCCTGCAAGTTTACAAGCAGTCCAAGTTTTTCCACCTCTCTAACCTCTGCAGTGCCAAATACTAAGCAATTATTAAATGTTTATTGAATAAATAAGAATGACAGCACTATTTTCTGTATCATATCACAGAATCTTATTCACATTTCATACTTCTGTATGCAATAGTCAGTTCAAACAGTTCTTTTCAGTTTTTGTATTCACAGTTGAGAATAAGAGATAAGGCCAGATGTGGTTGGCTCAAGCCTGTAATCTCAGCACTTTGGGAGGCTAAGGTGGGCAGATCACAAGGTCAGGAGATCGAGACCATCCTGGCTAACACGGTGAAACCTTATCTCTACTAAAAGTACAAAAAATTAGCCAGGCGTGGTGGCACATGCCTGTAATCCCAGCTACTCAGGAGGCTGAGGCATGAGAATCGCTTGAACCTAGGAGACAGAGGTTTCAGTGAGCCGAGATTGCGCCACTGCACTACAGTCTGGTGACAGAGCAAAACTCTGTCTCAACAACAACAAAAGGAATATGTGAACAACTGGATTTTAGATTTCCAAAAATAAGCTGCCACTTTCCCTAGACACTCCATTCGGTGATCTCTTCCCAACTCTTAACCATTAGAGTAACGATCACCTGTACCACTTGTTTACTAGTCTATGCTTGCTTAAGGCAGCCATCAGGCTTTTCACCTTCTTTTTCTTTGACAATCCTGCCTGGAAATGAGAAGATCCTGTACCAAAAAAGGCCAAAGTTTGTCGCCAGCGAGCTCAGTGTCTTTGGTATGCTGTCTTTCCTTCTATTCCCTGCAAAAAGTAGCCAATACAGAACGGTATGGCACACTAGTTACAAAACAGTGAAAGCATTCAGCTTTGAGTCTGGGACACTAGGTCATCAAAGAAAAGAGAATCCCAAAGAGTGCTGGGTTATTTGGCTTGAAAGGATACACAGCCCCAAAGCAGAAGAAACGGGTGATGGAAAGATTAAGTGAATATACAGGATCAAACTGAGAACTGAAAACCTCTTAGACTGCAAAAGATATGGAAAACACAATAGTCCTCATTTTCAAATGCACAAAATTCATAAGGAGAGTTTTATTATGCTATTTCAAAGTCAAAAGAACAAGACCTTTGCTTAAAAGCACTCTGGAGGCTGGGCGCAGTAGCTCGTTCCTATAATCCCAGCACTTTGGGAGGCCAAAGTGTGCGGATCACTTGAGGCCAGGAGTTCAAGACCAGCCTAGCCAACATGACGAAACCCCATGTCTACTAAAAATATATATATATATATATACAAAAAATTAGCTGGGCATGGTGGTGCACACCTGTAATCCCAGGTATTCGGGAGGCCGAGGCACAAGAATTGCTTGAACTTGGGAGGCAGAACTTGTAGTGAGCAGAAATCATGCCACTGCACTCCAGCTAAGCAACAGAGCAACACTCTGTCTCCAAAAAAAAAAAAAAAAAAAGCACTCTGGTAATCAGTACAGTAACAATTCAGTCACAGGGACAGAGTATCATGCTTAACTACTGCCAATGTATTACTGACCCAGCTGCACAAGGATTGCTCATTCTTTTTTTTTTTTTTTTTTGAGATGGAGTTTTGCTCTGCCGCCCAAGCTGGAGTGCAGTGGCACGATCCCAACTCACTCCAATCTCTGCCTCCCAAGTTCGTGATTCTTCTGCCTCAGCCTCCTAAGTAGCTGGGATTACAGGTGCGTGCAACCATACCTGGCTAATTTTTGTGTTTTTAGTAGAGATGGGGTTTTGCCATGTTGCCCAGGCTGATCTAACTCCTGACCTCAGGTGATCCGCCCAACTTGGCCTCCCAAGGTGCTGGGATTACTGGTGTGAGCTACCACCCCTAGCTGGATTGCTCATTCTTACTGAAATCGGAAGGATTCTAGGAAAACCCAACAACAAATAAAAAATGCATTTACTCTAATTTGATGATATTAAAAAATCTGTTCATTTGTTAAGGTGTGATAACAGTATACTGGTCATGTTAAAAGAAAAAGCCCTTCTCTTTTAAAGATATATATTGAAATATTTACAGATGAAATGACACAATATTTAGGATTGGCTTAAAATAATAAGGGGGAGTATAATGGGATGTTGTAGATGATAGGCTAAGAGGTGGCCACAGGATTCATTATATATACAGTACATTTAAAATAAATAAAAATTTCATTAAAACAATTCACTCCAAGCTTCAAACAAATTCTGTAGACATCAATTTATTTCCTAATGAAGAAAACTCAAAACGGGTTAAACAGGATAATTCTAATGCACCCATTATTAAAAGGTAAAAACTCAGAATTAAAATAAAGTCATTTCCCTCATACTTAAATAATTTACCACAATTCTACTATTTATTTAGAGACACAGTCAAAAAAAAAAAAAGAGAGAGTCTCGCTCTGCTGCCCAGGCTGAAGTACAGCGGCACAATCTTGGCTCACTGCAACTCCACCTCCTGAGTAGCTGGTACTATAGGCACACACCACCACATCCAGGTATATTTTCTATTTTTTGGTAGAGACAGAGTTTCACCATGTTGCCCAGGCTGGTCTCGAACTCCTGCACTCACAAAATCCTCCTGCCTCGGCCTCCAGGGTGCTGGAATTACAGGCATGAGCCACTGCACATGGCCCACAATTCTAAAAACACAAAAATATATGTATATTTTCATCTTCATGTTGCATATGTTCAAACTTAATAAGGTGGTACTAGAGATTTAGAGCAGAACTGACCAGATTTAACTCCATAACCTCAAGGTTTAGGTCAAAGCTTCAACACAATGGGCCTCTGAATATTTACATTCAACCCTGAATGGTGGTTAAACACTAGATATGTACAGATAGCTTCTCAGGAACTACAAACTATAACTGCAAATTATACTGGTTGTGTAAACCCTACTCTTTGAGCCTAGACTATGAACTTATGCTAAGCCTACAACAAACCAGTTTGACTGCATCCAAAAGTACTAGCAAACAGACCTGGAAATACGACAGACATTGTTAATTATCTGGTATCTATTTTCCCTTTCTTCCTTACAAAGGGAAACCTAAATTTGCCCATATAAAAAACATATTTCCTAGCTTCTTTTATAGCCATTTTGGCCAAAGAGATGTAAAGTGACACACTTTTTCCCTTTGCTTCTCCTTTTTCTCCTGTCTAGAACACAAAGTAGCTTTTTGAGCCCACAAGTAGACAAGCACCAGAGTGAAAGACTGCTGTTAAGGATGGAGAAGAAAAGAATATGAAGGCACCTGAGCTACTTATGCCTACACTTCTTGTTTTACGAGGAAAAAAAAAAAACTCGTTTAATGTACATTAAATCAGATTTTCTGTTATTCAGCCCAAAAGCAATCCTGACACAGAAAGTGCTATAAACAGGTATCAGTTTGGCTCATATTAAAAACAGGTGCTAGGCTGGGCATAGTGGCTCACACCTGCAATCCCAGCACTTTGGAAGGCCAAGACGGGCAGATCGTCTGAGATCAGAAGTTCAAGACCAGCCTGGTCAACATGGTGAAACCCAGTCTATACTAAAAATACAAAATTAAATGGGCGTGGTGTACTAAAAATACAAAAATTAGCTGGGCGTGCTGGCAGGCGCCTGTAATCGCAGCTACTTGGGAGGCTAGGGCAGGAAAATCGCTTGAACCCAGGACGCAGAGGTTGCAGTGAGCCAAGATTGTACCATCACACTCGAGCCTGAGGGACAAGAGCGAAACTCCGTCTCAAAAAAAAAAAAAAAAAAACAGGCACTAGAAAACTCAATGACCATCAAAAGCAGAATGAATAATTGTGTGTATTGCATTGCACACAAGAGAATGCCATACAGCATTCTATTCTGTATCTTTAATAAGATACAACTATAAACAATAATAATGGATGAGCCTCTAAACAGTGCTGGGCAAAAGAACCCACAAAGAGAGGTACATACTATATGATTTCATTTATAAAATGTTACACTGTATAAAAACAGACAAAACTATTCTACTTGTTAAGTCAGTACAGTGGTTCTTCATCTGAGTGCTGGTTGCATGGCTGTGTTCAGTTTGTGAAAATTCAGCAAACCATATACTCTTGTGCACTTTTTTGTAGGTATATTACTCTTGGATAAAACCTTTAAAAATACTGGCCCTAGATACTGAGAACAACCAGGCCAGCAAATAGAACTCCACCCTTCCTTCCTTCAGGTCTTTTCCTTTAGATCCTCATTAGCTCAGAAAAAGCAACTGAATGCAAAAACAGCCACAAAATATAACCAAAACAACATATCTTTAAGTAAACCTAGTCATGTTGCAAGAATTCTCCAAATTTTAAACGTAAAACTAAGGTGCTTAATAACAGTACCTGTGTGAACTTTTCCCCAAGACTCTTAAAGAAAGAGAACAGGCCAGGCTATGTAAGTGGGGGCTCACGCCTGTAAGCCCAGCACTTTGGGAGGCCAAGGCAGACGGATTACAAGATCAGGTGATCAAGACCATCCTGGCCAACATGGTGAAACCCCATCTCTACTAAAATACAAAAAATTAGCCAAGCATGGTAGTGTGCACCTGTAGTCCCAGCTACTCAGGAGGCTGAGGCAGGGGAATCACTTGGACCTGGGAGGCGGAGGTTGCAGTGAGCAGAGATTGTGCAACTGCAATCCAGCCTAGCAACAGAGCAAGACTCCGTCTCACACAAAAAAATACAGAGGCCAGGTGAGGTGGCTCACACCTGTAATCCTAGCACTTTGGGAGGCCAAGGGAGGCAGATTACGAGGTCAGGAGTTTGAAACCAGTCTGTAAAACATGGTGAAACTCCGTCTCTACTAAAATTACAAAAATTAGCCAGGCGTGGTGGCACATGCCTGTAATTCCAACTACTCAGGAGGCTGAGGCAGGAGAATCACTTGAACCCGCGAGGTAGAGGATCCAGTAAGCCTAAATAGCACCACTGCAATCTAGTCTGGGCGACAGAGCGAGACTCCATCTCAAAAAAAAAAAAAAAAAAAAAAAAAAATCAGAGTATCTTTTTCAAAAAAATCACAATTTCAGGAAATTCTAAAATGGAATGCTAAAGACGCCTTAATAAAAAACTATCCAGGCCAGGTGCAGTGGCTCATGCCTACAATCCCAGCACTTTGGGAGGGCAAGGCAGGCGGATTACCTAAGGTCAGGAGTTCAGGATCAGCCTGGCCAACATGGTGAAACCCCATTGCTATAAAAATACAAAAATTAGCTGGGCATGATGTTGGGTGCCTGTAATTATAGCTACTCTAGCTACTCGGGAGGCTAAGGCAGGAGAATCACCTGAACCCAGAGGCAGAGGTTGCAGTGAGCCAAAATTGGACCACTGTACTCCAGTCTGGGCAACAGAGCAAGAATCCATCTAAAAAAAAAAAAAAAAATTATCTGCCCCACTTCCTTTATCTGCCATCATGGTGTGTGCTCGACTCCATTTCTCGCCATGTCTTCTCACAAGACTTTCAGGATTAAGTGATTCCTGACCAAGAAACAAAAGCAAAATCGCCCCATTCCCGAGCAGATTTGGATGAAAACTGGTAATAAAATCAGGTAAAACTCCAAAAGGAGACACTGAAGAAGAACCAAGCTGGGTCTATAAGGAATTGTACAATACAACATACTTAATGCTGTCTGAAGCTCACAATCATGTTACCATATCAAGCTGAAAAACGTCACCACTATCTGGAGAGTCAGACATGTTTTGCTGGGAATATATTTTTTCTCTCTGAATCCGTTATGAATGTGCTGGTTGGCTAAGTTCAGTAGTAAATATGTGAGATCTTTCATTTAAAAAAAAAAAAATTATCCTTAACAATCTCAATGTCCTGGAAGAAGTAAATGATTCAACTTTGGAGATAAAGTTACCAGGTCTATTGCTAACAGAAATAAAGATGAACATATGCAAAAATATCTTAAGAGAAAAACTATTCCATGACAACCAACCGTGCCTCAATAACAAAACAACATCAAGAGGACTGAGAGAGGAGGAAGAGGAAGGTACATGCTGTTTCACGTTTTTGAGGCGACCTTCCAATTCTAGGGCCTAGAATGGTGGTGTGAACATTCTGACATTCAATAAACATTTGTTAAATAAATCTGGACACTCTCCTTTAAAAAACTTTTAACTAAGTATTCACTCAATGTGCTAAGCATTACAGGAAAAAAAAAGGATGAATAACACTTGATGTAATGGAGAGAAAACACATAGAATCAAATAATTGGCCACATGGTGGCTCACACCTGTAATCCCAGCACTCTGGGAGGCCAAGGCAGGTGGATCACTTGAGGTCAGGAGTTTGAGACCAGCCTGGCCAACATGGGGGAACCCCCATCACTACTAAAAATACAAAAAGTAGCCGGTCACAGTGGCATGCACCTGTAATTCCAGCTACTCAGGAGACTGAGGCAGGATAATTACTTGAACCAGGAGGCAGAGGTTGCAGTAAGCCGAGATCATGCCACTGCACTCCAGCCTGGGCCACAGAGCAAGACTCTGTCTCAAAAAAAAAAAAGAAAAAAGAAAAAAGCCGCTGGGCACGGTGGCTTATGCCTGTAATTTCAGCACTGTAGGAGGCCAAATCAGGTGGATCACAAGGTCAAGAGACTGAGACCATTCTGGCCAACATGCCAAAACCCCTCTCTACTAAAAATACAAAAAAAAAAAAAAAAAAAAAAATGAGCTGGGCGTGGTGGCACACACCTGTAGTCCCAGCTACTCAGGAGGCTGAAGCAGGAGAATCACTTGAACCCAGAAGGCAGATGCATTCCAGCCTGGTAACACAGTGAGACTTCCTCTCAAAAAAAAAAAAAAAAAAAAAAAAAAAGAATGTAAGTAACTGTTACACTACATGTTACTGAGTGTTAAAATGAGTAACTGAATGTAGTGTTACATTACACTACTGAGGCCTCCTCACACACCAAGAAGTAGAGGTGAGTCCAACTTATAGAACCCTGTCCAAATTGCAGATTTATGAGCAAAATAAAAAGGCTGTTGTTTTAAGTCACAAAACTTTGAGGTAGAACACATTAAAAATTATGAAAGAGATATCTTCTTTTTAGGACTAAAGTATGTCATGAGTTATATGACAACTGCTTTATAGTTTTGAAATTTAAACTACTAAAGATTAATGAGTACTCTAATCAAAACACTCATATTCAGTTTTTAAACTACTAGTAAAGTTTCTTTAGATAACGTTTCCTTTAACGTGTTTTACTACAATCCATACATTTGTAATATCCACTAGCAGGACCTCATGTCTATCAGAGAGGACAAAATATGTATTTTTCTTTTCCTCGGGCATGAAATGCTTAATGTACATATCACTGACTACATGCTGAAGTAATAACTACAGTCTAACAAACCTATTCTATGATATAAACAGTAGTAACATAATTACGAATTTTAATACACGACCAGTTCATATTCTCCTGCTACCTCAAGCAAAGTATTTCTAAAATCAGTAAAAAAGTATTTCTAAAATCGGCTATAAATAATACTTCAGGGAATATATCATGGCAGGAAAAATACAAATTAATGTAGATTAAAGATAACTGCACATTGGCCGGGCACGGTGGCTCAAGCCTGTAATCCCAGCACTTTGGGAGGGCAAGGCAGGCGGATCATGAGGTCAGGAGATCAAGGCCATCCTGGCTAACATGGTGAAACCCTGTCTCTACTAAAAAATATAAAAATTAGCTGGGCGTCGTGGCACTCGCCTGTAGTCCCAGCTACTCGGGAGGCTGAGGCAGGAGAATCCCTTGAACCCAGAAGGCAGAGGTTGCAGTGAGCCGAGATGACACCACTGCACTCCAGCCTAGGTGACAGAGCGAGACTTCGTCTAAAAAAAAAACTGCAAATTCTTTGTTACTCCTCCCATTGAGAAACAGTGTCTAAATAAATGCCTTTCCCTTCAATTTGGCTGACCTTAGTGATTTGAATGGCCTATAGAATACAGAAGTGACTTCCAAGGCTAGGTTGTAGGAGCCTTGCTATTTTCAATTCACTCCGGTTCTCTTGGAACACCTATTCTCTCTGTGATCCCTGAGCCACAAGTCTGAATACCCTGGGGTCTCCATGCTGAGAACACATGATGAAACCACTCAGAAGGCTCTGAGACTATAAGGAGACACTTGCCCCACCCAGTCTCATCCCACCCCACCCCCAGCTGTTCCAGCCCCCAGCCACTTGAGTCATCTCAGCTGAGGCCCCACACACCAAGAAGCAGAGATGAGTCCAACCTACAGAGTCCTGTTCAAATTGCAGATTTACGAGCAAAATAAAAGGCTGTTGTTTTAAGTCACAAAATTTTGAGGTAGTGTATTCAGATAACCAGAATTACACAGTTTCCAAATCTTTGACTAAAGATAAAAGAAAATCAATCAATCTCTCTTTCTGGGGTGTTAATACAGGTTCAGTTAGAGTGAAACAAATCAGTCATATAATTGCTACAATTAACAGACCTGAATTGAAGAGCTGACCAAGCTACCTTTGATGATGCTGATATGAAAAAGAAACACTATAAACTCAAATATCAGAAAGGAGGAAGGGAAAAATATTTGTACGAATTACCCTCATCCTTTTGATATTAAGCCTCTGGTTCTGTAGGAGCGCTTTGTTTTGCTGCAAGGTGAGACCGGGCTAAAGGAAAACACCCAATCTGATTTCTGTTACTGGTTAAATGACGGTCCTTAACCATTTTGAGGAATCATGGACACCTGATGAAACTATGGATCCTTTCTCCTATTTAAAAAAAAAAAAGAATATAGGCAGGCTCATGCCTGTAATTTCAGCATTTTTAAAGGATGAGGTGGGCAGATCACCTGAGGTCAGGAGTTCAAGAACAGCCTGGTAAAACCCCGGCTCTACAAATACAAAAATTAGCCGGGCCAGGTGCAGTGGCTCACGCCTGTAATCCCAGCAGTTTGGGAGGATGAGGTAGATGGGTCACCTGAGGTCAGGAGTTCAAGACCAGCCTGACCAACATGGAGGAAACCCTGTCCCTACTAAAAATACAAAAAAAAAAAAAGGCTGGTCCGAAGGTAGTGAGTTATCTCAATTGATTGTTCACAGTCAGTTCCAGATCGAACTCCTTGTTCTACTCTTTCCCCTCTTCTCACTACTGCACTTGACTAGTCTAAAAAAAAAAAAAATTAGCCGGATGTGGTGACGCATGCCTGTACTCCCAGCTACACAGGAGGCTGAAGCAGGAGAATTGCTTAAATCCGGGAGGTGGAGGTTGCGGTGAGCCGAGATCACGCCATTGCATTCCAGCCTGGGCAACAAAAATGAAATTCAATCTCCAAAAAAAATACACACAAATACTCACAAAACACTCCATACAATGTCAGCGGACTTTCAGTCTTTAGAGTCTAAGGGCCTTAGGTTTCATACCTGTTTTAGAGAATTATTTAATAATAATACACAAATCCACTAGATGATGTTAGAATTGTTAAAATTATTACAAACGTGTTTTATTCTTTTGAGACAGTGTCTTGCTCTGTCACCCAGGCTGGAGTGTAGTGGCACAATCTCGGCTCACTGCAACCTCCACCTCCTGGGCTCAAGCGATCTTCCCACCTTAGCCTCCCGAGTAACTGGGATTACAGGCATGAGCCACCAGGCCCAGCTAATTTTTGTATTTTTAGTAGAGACGGGACTTCATCATATTGGCCAGGCTCACCTCGAAGTCCTGGCCTCAAGTGATCC
Organism: Cheracebus regulus; assembly: GCA_963574635.1. Taxonomy (NCBI): domain Eukaryota; kingdom Metazoa; phylum Chordata; class Mammalia; order Primates; family Pitheciidae; genus Cheracebus; species Cheracebus regulus. Next base: position 109,388 of record CAUYQU010014268.1, on the reverse strand, counting down.
ACCTACTTCAGTCTCCCAAAGTGCTGGATTACAGGCGTAGGCCACCCTGCCCAGCCATCAAGAAGTGTTTCACTCAAATTCCAAAAACAATCATTTTTCATTAATCAATGGAGAACCCAGCAATTGAAGTCCTGTATATATTTAATGTCCACCTATTTTAAGCTTAAGTTATTACTCAACTTCACTATCTTAGCACCAGACAATAACCCTCTGAGAAGTGGCTCAGAAAAAACATCACTCTAAAAGAACTTGATTCAAATTAAGGTTTTTAGGACAGTAGTTTAGTCTCATGCTGATATTACAGTGCAGGATTTGGAGATTCTTGTTCTCACTTATAAACCTCATAAGATGAAGGGTTCAGCTTCATAACTCTTTAAGTCTTTAGCACTCAACACTAAACTTGTACTAGGTCTCGTTTGTTTTGTTTTGAGACAGAGTCTCTATCACCCAGGTTGGAGTACAGTGGTATGATTTGGGCTCAGTGCAACCTCAACCTCCCAGGCTCAGGTGATCCCCCTACATCAACCTTCTGGGTAGCTGGGACTACAGACACAAGCCATCATGCCTGCCTAATTTATTTTTTGTAGAGATGAGGTCTGTGTTGCCCAGACGGCTCTCAAAATCCTAGGCTCAAGCAATCCTCCCCAACTTTGGCCTCCCAAAGTGCTAGGATTACAGGTGTGAGCTACCGCACTCAGCCAATGTACTGAGTCTTAATTTTTTTTTTTTTTTTTTTTTTTTTTTGAGACTGGGTTTTACCATGCTGGCCAGGCTGGTCTTGAATTCCTGACCTCAGGTGATCTGCCCGCCTCAGTGCTGGGATTACAGGTGTGAGCCACCGCACCCAGTCAGAGTCTTAATTATTAATAATGATGTTGGTCAATCAGCCTACAGCAACAGTTCTCAAACTTCTTGGTCTCAGGATTCTTATACTTATTTAGAACCCCATAAAGCTTTTGTTAGGTTGGTTACATCTACTGATGTTTACAGCATTAAACACTGAAAACTGGGAAATGTTTTTAAATATTAATTGATTTCAAAATACCAACAAACCTGTTATATGTTAACACATATTTTTATTAAAAATATTTTTCAAAACAAAATTAAAGAGTGAAACTGTTACACTTTTTTTTCAATCTCCTTAATGTCTGGCTTAATAAAAACAGCTGGATTTTCACATCTGCCTCCATATTTAATTTGTTTTGTTATTACAATCATGTTAGTTTCCAGAAATCTCCATTGAACACTCATGAAACAATAAGAGTGAAAAAAAGACAAATAATGTCCCAGTATGAACATGAAATAATAAATCCCTAGGTCCTTCATTTCTTTGTCTCTCTTAAATGACCTGACTTCAAAATGGAGCAACAAATTCTACAATTTATTTTATAATTATTTATTTACATTGCTCTTTCATCAGTCTAAAATAAATTTCAAAATGCTTTCTAGATACTTCTGAAAAGCAAAATAAAAGGCTGATGAAACCAAGCATTTACACCTATACTTTTTTTCCTAGTAACCAAGTAAACAACTACCTAGGGAAACACTTATGATGTCAAATTGGAGATTATTAGTAGGTAGAGCCATCCAAAATTAATCTAGATTATGGTTAAGCTTTAAATATGTGAGTGTACATTTTGTACAATAGTACAAATCTCCAAAAGTCTCATTTGCTCTCAGCAAATGGTTCAAAACTGGGTTAAAAGCCAAGGGAATAGGTGTGTTAAATTTAAAAGTTCAAGTACACCGTGGAGTTGAATGAAAAATAGTTTTCTGAATAACTATCACTAAATCGAGTAAAAGGTCCAAAAACGTAAAAAATCAAAGTCGGCCGGACGCGGGGCGGGGCTCAGGCCTGTAATCCCACCACTTTGGGAGGCCAAGGCAGGCAGATCACGAGGTCAGGAGATGGGGACCAACCTGGCCAACACGGTGAAACCCCGTCTCTACTAAAAACACAAAAATTAGGTGGGTGTGGTGGCGCATGCCCGTAATCCCAGCCACTCGGGGGACTGAGGCTAGAGAATCGCTTGAACCCAGGAGGCGGAAGTTGCAGTGAGCCGAGATAGCACGACTGCACTCCAGCCTGGCGATAGGAGACTCCGTCTCAAAAAATAAATAAATAAAAAAGTCAAAGTCATCAGAGCAAACAAAAGACCAGACAAAAACTTTATGAATTTAAAACACCATAAAGGTGGCTAATTAGAACAAGATGAGGAAGAAAATCTTAATAAAAATGGATCACTCCTGATCAAGTGCAAATACCAGGTAAATTATTGATACTGACATTGAGCTGGAGCACTTTGCCTTACCTGGCAACTTTCTGCAAATATTCTGCAACTACGCTACATACACAAAGTTTTCCTATCATTTTCCTCAAAAATATCAGTCTTCTTCAGGTTAATGCCCAGGTGAGATGCTTTTTGTTGCTCTAGCAGTTTCGTTCTATTTTCTTTCTTGGTTATTCCGAATGGTCTCTTACAACTGGAGAAATAGGATGAACCAATCCCGAGTAAGAAATGCGAAAGTACAGAAAAGAGGAGACAGCTCTGCACCCCCACACGTAACTCAGAGAAGAGCAGCGGCATCCTTGCCCTAGCTGCAATCTGAACGGAGGCAGAGCTCTCTTCATTCCCAACAACATCGGACATCTACCTCCCTCACTGTCCCACGCCCTCCCAGACGAAAAAGCAGAAAGTGGAGAGTCCAGCCGCTTCTCAGGGCCACGGAGCCTCCCAGTCAGGAATTCTCTTCCCGTTACATAACTGGGGCCTAGGGCGCTGCTTCTGCGATCAGTCCTCTGGAGGAGGAAGGACAGGTTCTCCAGAGACCCTCTCAGGGAGATGGAAACGGGGCTCTGCACCTGATCCACCAGGGAGAAAGAAGTGGGACGACATGAGGGAGGCCGCGACCTGAGGCGCTGGGGTACAGGGAATGATGAGCGAGCCCAGAGAGGGGCGGGCGGCTCCGGGAGCCCCACGGCAGGCCCCGGCATCTCCGGCCCTAGTAGGCTCTCCTCCCTAGCCAGCCCAGTCCCCACCAGCCGCCCCCTCCCCCATTCCGCGCTCCCCTCCCCCGCGCCTCCATCCCCGACCCCAGCCTAGTGGCAGGCAGACCTACAGGGAAGGCCCTGGCCACCGCCATCGGATGGCTCCCAGCCCGGTACCTGGTCAGACATGATGACGGTGGCTTCACCCGGGGGTCTCCGCACAGCAGCGGCCTCGGGAAGGCAGAACCTCGCTCCGGGATTTACAAATCCGTCTCCCTTTCCCACAGCACAACACCGCGGCTGCAGCAACTTCCGCTACGCCTGGTGTCACTTCCGCTACGCGCAGGGAGGAGGGAGAAAGAGAGAAGAGGGGAAAAACAAGGCGGGAAAACCGGTGGGGGAGCAGCCAAGAGGAAAGAGGGGCTGTGGAGCTGCTTTACGGGTGGTCGCACGGATGAACAGCAGTCTTGTCAGCTCCGTCAAGGACCCGGCCCTGCGCATCAGTACTAGGGCCATCCCCCAGGAGGAAAAGTCCTGGCCCCTTAATGTTTGGAGCCACTCTCACAGCCTAGATTCCTCCCTCCCTTACACCTTGCGCGTCTCTGACCGCTGAGCCGAGATACTTCTTTTGTCTCCTCCCAGCCTTGCTCATTAACCCCCCACCCCCAAATATGTTGATATGAATGCCAGTGCTTCTAGCTCTTGAGCCAACATTTCCGGTTAACCAGTACACTTGCCAAACACATGACCGTGATTTAAGAAAGCAACTACCCCATTAGACACAATGTTGATGGCTACTGATGCTAAAGACCGCGGCTGAAAGTTCTAAATGGGAGGTGGGTAATTCTAACCTTTGAATTGGTTGCTTTGACTTAAGGTTAAAAAATGATTCTTTTTTTTTCTTTTTTTCTTTTTTTTTGTGATGGAGTTTCACTCTCTCACCAGACTGGAGAGCAGTGGCGCGATCTTGGCTCAATGCAACCTCTGCCTCCTGGTTTCAAGCGATCCTCCTGCCCCAGCCTCCCAAGTAGCTGGGACTACAGGCACACGCCACCACGCCCAGCAAATTTTTGTATTTTTAGTAGAGATGGGGTTTCACCATGTTGACCAGGATGGTCTCGATCTCTTGACCTCGTGATCCACCCACCTCGGCCTCTCAAAGTGCTGGGATTACAGCCGTGAGCCACCGTGCATGGCCAAGAAGTTCTTGAAATTCTGAAGAATCGCTTAAACTCGGAAGGGGGAGGTTGCAGTGAGCCAAGATTGCCCCACCTTTCTCCAGCCTGAGCGACAAGAGCAAGACTATGTCTCAAAAAAATAAAAAAGATTCTTTCCTAGATTTATTCTGTAAAACACCATAGCCCTACTGGCATACGCATGGAAGATAAGACTATAAACAAATGGAATTGAGAATCCTGAAATAAATCAATTAAGTCCTCACATTTGCATCAACAAAAACACCAAGACAAACCAATGATGAAAGGACAGTCTTTTCTTTCTTTCTTTTTTATTTTATTTTATAAAGACGGGGTTTCACCATGTTGGTCAGGCTGGTCTTGAACTCCCGACCTCAGGTGATCCGCCTGCCTTGGCCTCCAAAGTGCTTGGACAGTCTTTTCAACAATTGATACTAGGACTACTGCACATCCATATGCAAAAGAATGACTTTGTTTTGTTTGTTGTTTGTGGTTTTCTGTTTTGTTTTGGGTTCTTTTTGTCACCGCCTCAAAAGAAAACACAAGAGACCGCAGGCCATGGCTCACACCTGTAATCTCAACACTTTGGGAGGCCAAGGTGGGCAGATCTCTTGAGACCAGGAGTTCAAGACCAGCCTAGGCAACATATTGAAACCTGGTCTCTACAAAAATACTAAAAATGCAAAACTTAGCCAGGTATGGTGGTGCAGGCCTGTAATCCCAGTTACTCAAGAGGCTGAGGTGGGAGAATCACTCCAACCTGGGAGGCAAAGGTTGCAATGAGCTAAGATTGTACCACTTCACTCCAGCCTGAACCTGAGTGTCAAGCGAGACTCCCCAAAAAAAAAAAAAAAAGGAAATACCACTTTCCACACTATACACACTAGAAGGGCTATGTTCAAACAGATAATAACAAGTGTTGACAAGGCTATGGAGAAATTAGAATCCTTATACACTGCAAGTAGGAATATAAAATGCTTTAGGATAGGCATGGTGGCACTGGGCCTGTAGTCCCAGCTACTGAAAAGGCTGAGGCACAAGGATCGCTTGAGGCTAGGAGTTGGAAGCTTCAGTGTGCCATGCTATGATCAAGCCTATGAGTAGCAAATGCACTATAGCCTGGGCAACATAACAAGACCCTATCTCAAAAAAAAAAAAAAAAAACTGTTTTGAAAAACTCACTGTCAGTTCCCAAAACTGTAAAACATAAAGTCACCATAAAATCCAGAAATGTCACTCCTAGGTATATACCCAGAGAACTGAAAAAATATATCCATTCCAGACTCAGTAGCACATGTCTGTAATCCCAGCACTTTGGGAGGCTGAGGCAGGTGGATCACGAAATCTGGAGATAGAAACCAGCCTGACCAACATGGTGAAACCCTGTCTCTGCTAAAAATACAAAATTAGCTGGACATCGTGGCACATGCCTGTACAACATGAGTGAACCTTGAAATTATTTGGCTAAGAGAAAGGAACCAGTCACAAAGTTTGATTCCATTCATATGACATGTTCAGTAAGAATAAATATATAGCGACAGAAAGTAAATTAGTGAGCTATAGGGCTGAGGGATTAGGGAGAAAATGGAAAGTGACTGCTGATGGGTACAGAGTTTCTTTTGGAAGTGATGAAAATGCTCTAGAATTGATTGGTGATGGTTGCACAGCTATGTGAATATACTAAAAAAACTAAAAAGTATATCTTTTAAAGAGGTAAGCTGTATATGCTAATTATCTTAGTAAAACGATTATATAAAAAAAATACAATGGCCTTGAAAAGAGCTGCTAATAATAGATGACGAATGGGGGATTACTGAGAGCCTGTAGAACACCAACATCCAAGCAAGTTGGTCAGGAAAAGCTTCCAAAATAAACAAATAACGTCTAAATGGAAGGCCAGAGACTAAGCTGAAATAACCTAGAGCAGTAGTTCTAAACTTTTTTTTTTTTTTTGAGACAGAGTCTCACTCTGTCGCCAGGTGCCAGGCTGGAGTGCATTGGCACAATCTTGGCTCACTGCAACCTCTGCCTCCCAGGTACAAGGAATTCTCCTATCTCAGCCTCCAGAGTAGCTGGGACTACAGGCGGGAGCCACCACGCCCAGCTAATTTTTGTATTTTAGTAGAGATGGGGTTTCACCGTGTTGGCCAGGATAGTCTCGATCTCTTGACCTCATGATCCGCCCGCCTCAGCCTCCCAAAATGCTGGGATTACAGGCGTGAGCCACCGCACCCGGCAAAAAAAATTTTTTTTAATAAAAAATAAAGTGGCAGGCCTGGCATGGAGACTCACACTTGTAATTTCAGCACTTTGGGAGGCCGAGGTGGGTGGCTCATGAGGTCAGGAGTTCAAGACCAGCCTGGCCAAGATAGTGAAACCTCGTCTCTAATAAAACTACAAAAATTGGCTGGGTGTGGTGGCAGGTGCCTGTAATCCCAGCTACCAAGGAGGCTGAGGCAGGAGAATCACATGATCCTGGGCAACAGATGTTGCGGTGAACTGAGATCATGCCATTGCACTCCAGCCTGAGCAACAGAGTGAGACTCCGTCTCAAAAATAAACAAATAAATAAATAAATAAAGTAGCTAAATCAACTCACAATGTAAACAATCTTAAGTGTCTTTTCCTTAAGATAGCCATTGTATGGAGCAGAGTTAGCTGCATTTGTTCACACAGAGTATTAAAAAATGAAGCAAATTTTGTTAAATTTATTAAAGAAATTTAACACAATTTTGTTGTTGTTGTTTTGTTTGTTTGTTTTTGAGACAGAGTTTTGCTCTTGTTGCCTAGGCTGGAGTGCAATGGTGTGATCTTGGCTCACTTCAACCTCCACCTCCCAGGTTCAAGCTGTAGGAAGTAGAAATATTCCTTTTTAAAGTTTCCTTTCTTGTTAAAGAATAAGTGTGCTAATAACTTTGTTAAGCCCTATCCTATGTAGCTGTTAGACACACCATGCTTACAGGCACATAGTACATTCTATGTCCTTGTACTTTAACCAAGATATCTGGGCTGGACCTGCTCACAGGCGTGTCCCAGCTCTCCATTGCTTGTACCTGTTTAGAAAAGTTTCAAGTTATTAGCTAATCGGGTTTTCATTTAGATTGTGAGGTCTGGCTCCAGCCAACAGAGATCAGACACAGCAGTAAGTGCAACCTCAAATGAGTAAGAAATAATTATTTCTGTTTTCCTTTGTTTGTTGTACTCTTGTGGCATGATGGCTAGCAAGAATACCCTTTCTGCAGTCCAGGAAGTGAAAATTGTGTTGCTGAAAGTTCCTTTGTCTCAGTGCTAATTTTTCTTTGTGGCACCAAGCATCTATTTCCAACATCTATTTCCAAAAAAGCAATTCTCCTGCCTCAGCCTCCCCAGTAGCTGGGATTACAGGCATGCTGCCACCAGGCCCAGCTAATTTTGTATTTTTAAAAAATGAAGCAAATTTTGTTAAATTTGTTAAAGAAATTTAACAAAATTGTTTTTTTGTTGTTTTTTGTTTTTGAGACAGAGTTTTGCTCTTGTTGCCTAGGCTGGAGTACTTTTAGTAGAGACTGGGTTTCTCCATGTTGGTCAGGCTGGTCTCAAACTCTGAGCCTCAGGTGATCTGCTCACCTGGGCCTCCCAAAGTGCTGGGATTACAGGCATGAGCCACGACGCCCAGCCTGGTTAGTCTTTTAAAAAAAAACTTTCTTAATAAAAAATAAAGTGGCTAAATCAGCTCACAATGGAAACCATCTTATGTGTGCTTTTCCTGAAGATACCCATTGTATGGAGCAGAAATGGCTGCATTTCTCCACACAGAATATTAAAAAATGCTTCTGGATTCCCTAGCTATAAAAAAAAAAAGTGCTCGCTTCGGCAGCACATATACTAAAATTGGAACGATACAGAGATTAGCATGGCCCCTGCACAAGGATGACACACAAATTCATGAAGCATTCCATATTTAAAAAAAAAAAAACCAGAATATTAAAAAAATGAATCTAAGCAAATTTTGTTAAATTTGTTAAAGAAATTTAACAAAATGTTTCCATGTCCTATTGCTGCTGAAACAGACTACCACATACTTCATGGCTTATAGCAACACAAATCTTGTAGTTCTGGAAGTCAAAAGTCCTAAAATCAAGTTAATTGTTGAGTGATCCTTCTGAAGGAACGTTTATTTGTCTCTTCCAGCTTTTAGAGATGGTTGCATCCTTTGGTTTGTGGTCCTTTTCTCCATCTTCAGGGACAGCAGCTTAGCATCTTCAAATATCTCACTCTCCTTCTGTCCCCTTCTTTCTCTCTTCCTTTCCCCTTTCTCCCTCTTTCTCTTTCTCTCCCCTTTCTCTCTCCTCTAATTCCGTGGTCCTATTTTCTTTTTTGAGACAGAGCCTCGCTCTGTCACCCAGGCTGGAGTGCAATGGTGTGAATGCAGCTCATTGCAGACTCTATTCTTGTACTCAAGTTATTCTCCTACCTCAACCTCCAGAGTAGCTAGGAGGTGCACAACACTGGACTGGGCTAATTTTTTTTTTTTAAGTTTTTTGTAGAGACGGGCTCTCACCATAATGCCGAGCCTGGCACATTTTCTTCTCTGACTCTGACCCTTTGACCCTTTTGTCTCTGTCTTAGAAGGACTCTTTTTTTTTTTCTTGAGATGGAGTCTCACTGTGTTGTCCAGGATGGAGTGCAGTGGCACAATCTCAACTTACTGCAACCTCTCCCTCCCAGGTTCAAGTGATTCTTGTGCCTTATTCTCTGGAGTAGCTAGAATTACAGGCATACACCACCATGCCCAGCTGATTTTTGCATTTTTAGTAGAGATGTGGTTTCACTGTGTTGGTCAGGCTGGTCTTGAACTCCTGACCTCAATTGATCCACCCGCCTTGGCCTCCCAAAATGCTGGGATTACAAGCATGAACCACTCAACCTAGCTGGAAAAAAAAAGATAAGTTTTAAATATAAGTGTACAGTTTTCAGTGTCTTCCAAAGGGAGATGTCCAAGAAGCAATTGGTTACAATTTTGAGATAAGAAGATAAGAAATTGGTTATGATTTTGAGATAAGAAGATAAGAAATGTGGAAGCCATTGGCATATAAATGTTGATGATGATGATGATGATAATTGTTAACATATTGAATGGCAAATCCTCTTTTAAATACTGTACATTTATTATCTCACATAATCTTATAAAGCAAGAAATAATTCTATCCTTATAGATAGAAAACAGATGCATGAAAGGACAACTCACTATAGTAAGGGATGTAATTAAGATTTAAACACACGAGATCTTGACTCCAGTTCCTTCAGTGATCTACAATAGCTACAGAGGGTAGGAGAAATGCTACCTATAGGAGGCCTATCAAAATCACTTGTGAACCAGGTGCAGTGGCACACACCTATAATCCCAGAGCTTTGAGAGGCCAAGGTGGAAGATCGCTTGAGGCCAGGAGTTTGAGACCAGCCTGGGCAATGAAGCAAGACCCCAACTCTTTTTTTTTTTGAAACAAAGTCTCACTCTGTTGCCCAGGCTGGAGTGCAGTGGCACGATCTTGGCTCACTGCAACCTCCGCCTCCCAGGTTCAGGCAATTCTCCTGCCTCAGCCTTCTGAGTAGCTGGCATTATAGACATGTGCCACCATACCCAGCTAATTTTTGTATGTTTAGTAGAGACAGGGTTTCACCATGTTGGTCAGGCTGGTCTCAAACTCCTGACCTTGCGATCCACCCGCCTCTGCCTCCCAAAGTGCTGGGATTACATGCGTGAGCCACCACGCCAGGTGCAAGACCCCATCTCTACAATAAAATTTAAAAACTAGCTAGGCATGATGGCACATGCCTGCAGTCCTAGCTACTCAGGAGGCTCAATTGGGAGGATCATTTTAGCTCAGAAGTTCAAGGATGCAGTGGGTCATGATTATTCCTTTGCACTCCAGCCTGGGTAACAAACCAAGCCTCCTTCTCTTAAATTAAAAAAATAACCAGTGGAGGTTTTCAAATCAAGCAGACCTTCAGGATGCAGATTAATGCCCTACCCTTGGGAGTTTACTTCTTTCTACCTCACTCCTCACCTTGAGAATCACTACTGTAATAAACCACAGTTATTCCGGGAGTTTATTATGTTCCTCAGGTATGTTACAGAAATAAGAGAGTGACTTGAATTTAAGGTTTAAAAGGTGAAGACATTTTTGGTGATAACAAGGCCAAGGTGTGCCCTTGGAAATGAGTGGCTAAAGTGTCTTGTGACCGGGTGCAGTGGCTCATGCCTGTAATCCCAGCACTTTGGGAGGCTGAGGTGGGCAGATCATGAGGTCAGGAGTTTGAGACCTGTCTGGCCAAGATAATGAAACCCTATCTCTACTAAAAATACAAAATATTAGCCAGGCTCAATGGCAGGCACCTGTAATCCCAGCTACCCAGGAGGCTGAGACAGGAGAATCACATGAACCTGGGAGGCAGAGGTTGCAGTGAGCCGAGATACTGTCATTGCACTCCAGCCTGGGCAACAGTGCGAGACTCCGTCCAAAAAAGAAAGAAAGAAAAATAAAGTGTCTTGTGTAGATGGAGGAATATAGAATTAGGGTTAGGGTGTTGGTGGTGATATGGTTAGGATTTGTGCCCCTCCACCCAAATCTCATCTTGAATTATAATCTCTTACTGCTATAAAGAACTGCCTGAGACACGTGTCAAGGGAGACACCAGCTGGAGGATAATTGGATCGTGGGGGTGGTTCCCCCCATGTTGTTCTTGTGATAGTGAGTGAGTTCCCACGAGATCTGTTGGTTTTATAAGGGGCTTTTCCCACTTGGCTTGGCACGTCTTCCTGCCACCTTGTGAAGAAGGTGACTTGCTTCCCCTTCACCTTCTGCCATGACCGTAAGTTTCCTGAGGCCTCCCCAGCCATGCAGAACTGTGAGTCAATTAAACCTCTTTCCTTTATAAATTATCCAGTCTCAGGTAGTTCTTTATAGAAGTAAGAAAACAAACTAATACAGATAGGTACTTGTTATGTTATCACATAACAAGTGAAGTCACCCTAGATGGCAGCCGGGCTTGGAAATGTAGGAAAGCCAGTGAACCAGTGAATGAGTTTGGTGGATCGTAGCAAAGGAAGACACGTTTGTAAACTAAAGAAATAAATGGAGGCCTGGGGCTGGATACAGGTGCACACCTGTAATCCCAGCATTTTGAAAGGCCAAGGTGGAAGGATTACTTGAGTCCAGGAGTTCAAGACCAGCCTGGGAAATATGTTGAGAACTTGTCTTTAAAAAAATACAAAAATTATCCAGGCATGGTGACACACACCCGTAGTACCAGTTGCTCAGGAGATTGAGATGAGAGGATCACTTGAGCTTAGGAGATCAAGACTACAGTGACCTGTGATCATGCCACTGCCTGGGCAACAAAGCAATACCCTGTATCTAAAAAAATATTATTATTATTATTATTATTATTATTGTGGTCTGAAAGTAGGAGGAGAGACAGAGAAACATGAAGAACTTGGATCAAACTTATAACATTTCTCAAATAAGATTCTTGCAGAAATTAAAATTAAACATTATTTAAACATTTGCTATTCCCCCATGCCCTGTGCCATGCTCTAATATTACCTGGTTGCTTTGTTTGCTTGTTTGTTTGTTTCCAAAATGGAGTCTTGCTCTGTTGCCCAGAGTTGGAATACAACAGCACAATCTCGGCTCACTGCAACCTCCATCTCCCGAGTTCAAACCATTCTCCTGCCTCAGCCTCCCGCGTAGCTGGGACTACAGGCATGTGCTGGCACGTGCCACCACGCCCAGCTAATTTTTTATACTTTTAGTAGAGACAGATTTCACCATGTTGGCCAGGATGATCTCAATCTCCTGACCTTGTGATCTGCCCGCCTCTGCCTCACAAAGTGCTGGGATTATAGGCATGAGCCACTGGGCCCGGCCTGAAGTTTATTTTAAAAGGCTTTAGAGGCCAGCACGGTGGTTTCACCATGTTGGTCAGGCTGGTCTCAAACTCCCGACCTCAGGTTATCTGCCCATCTCAGCCTCCCAACATGCTGGGATTACAGGTGTGAGCCACCGCACTTGGTCTTTCTTTTTACTTGCCTATTAAACTGTCTGCTCCTTAAAACCACTCCAGGCCTGGCCAACGTGGTGGAACCCCATCTCTATTAAACATACACAAATTAGCTGAGCATGGTGGCACATGCCTGTAATCCTAGCTACTCAGAAGACTGATGCAGGAGAATCACTTGAACCCAGGAGGCAGAGGTTGTGGTGAGCCAGGACCACATCACTACACTCCATCCTGGGCAACAAGAGTAAAATTCTGTTTCAAAAAACAAAACAAAAAAAAAAAACCACTCCATGTGTTTGTGTCATCTTATTCAATTCAACCGAAAACAAAAAACCATGGTATTCCTCCACTCAACAAAACCATATCAATAGGGCAATCACTCTGTGATTCTCCCATGTGCAAGGTCAATAAATTGGCATTCCTTTTTTCAAAAAAAAAAAAAACCCCAATGGAAAAGAATTTTTTTTTTTTTTTTTTTTAGATAATCTTGCTCTGTTGCCCAGGATGAAGTGCAGTGGTGCAATCTTAGCTCACTGCAACCTCCATCTCTTTGGCCCAAGGGATCCTTCTGCCTCAGCCTCCCACGTAGCTGGGACTACGGGTGTGCACCACATGCCTGGATAATTTTTGTATGTTTTGTAGAGTTGAGGTTTCCATGTTGTTCCAGGCGGTCTTGAACTCCGGGGCTCAAGCAATCTTCCTGCTTTGGCCTCCCAAAGTGCTGGGGTTATAGGTGTGAACTGCTGCACCCAGCCAAGGAGGAGAATTTTATTTCTAGGTATTTAGGAATGACAGGGCAATTGCAGAAAATATCAATTTTTTAAGCAATGCATTCTGAAATATGTAGAGGTAAAATAACATGTCTGGGGGTTGGTTTAACATAATTCAGAAGGCAGCGGAGAAGGAAATGTTCAGGGTCTTTATTTTTATTTATTATTTAGGGGGACAGAATCTTACTCTATCACCCAGGCTAGAGTGCAGTGGCATGATCATGGCTCACTGCAGCCTTGACCTCCCAGATTCAAGTGGTCCTCCCACCTCAGCTTTCTGAGTGTCTGGGACTACAGATGCAGGCCACCATGCCCGGCTAATTTTTTTATTTTTTGTAGAGATGAAGTCCTACTATGTTGCCCAGACTGATCTTAAACTCATGGCCTCAAGCTGTCCTCCCACCTCCACCTCCCAAAATTCTGGGATAACAGGCATGAGCCAACACACTCAGCTGATTTAGATTTCTGAATATGGATAATGTGTATTTAAGGATGAGAAAAGATGCTGAAGGAGAAACAACTGGATTTCTGTTAAGTAGAAAATAGTGATCCAAGTGAAGGGGGCTAGATAGAGGATAGGATGGTCTTCTAGTCAGAGAGTGAAGCACTATATTAATCTTTAAAGGTTTTTTTTGCTATTATTATTATTATTGAGATGGAGTCTCACTCTGTTGCCAGGCTGAAGTGCAGTGGCATGATCCCAGCTCATTGCAACCTCCACCTCGCAGGTTCCACCCGGGTTCAAGTGATTCTCCTGCCTCAGCTTCCTGAGTAGTTGGGACTACAGGCACGTGCCACCATGCCGAGCTAATTTTTGTATTTTTTAGTAGAGATGAGGTTTCACTATGTTGGCCAGGATAGTCTTGATCTCTTGACTTTGTGATCCACCCACCTCGGCCTCCCAAAGTGCTGGGATTACAGGTGTAAGCCACCGTGCCAGACCAATCATATCCTTCTTAAAATAAAACCATGTGAGGAGTTAGAAGAATCCTCTAGAATGTAAGCTTAATGAGGCTTCCTCTGTTTTGTTCATGGCTTGAAGTGAAATTCTATTGTAAAAAAGCCACACCTTAGCTACAGATCATTGAGACAGCAGGTGGGTTGTGGGCTGCAATGAACTTGATATTAGAGGCTGAAAAGATGCTAAGCCATGACATACAGGGGCAGAACATTTGACAGAATTGTTGCCTGAGGTTACTTAAGCAGCAGGCCATGTGTCTACTGAGTCAGCAGTCCTGGAGGAAGGAAATAGAAAGTTGAAACTTAATAGTGATTATTTTTAGCAATGTTTGGCAAGATATTACAAGAAAGAGATGAGATCAAGAAATAATTCCTGGGTTTGTAAGCAGAAATTGAAAGGAATAGAATAAAAAAGTTGGGAGCCTTGAAAGTAGGAAATTCTGACTGCTTCTAGACCCTAATAATAAGAAATTAGTTAAGAAAAGTTTTCTTTTTCCTCTTCCCCCTTTCCCTTTCTCTATTCTTTTTTCTCTTTTTCCCTTTCTGAACAATTTGGTCCCAAAGCTATCAGGTAGGGCCGAATTGACTAAGTGTCAACATGGTGTCACCTGGAGAGGAATGTCAGAGCCTGACTGGGGTGAAGAGGATGTCCTGTGAAGGGAAAGCCCAACCATGGTGTCAGACTTGACAAGAGGGAGAACATCCTTGTAGACAATTGCCTCACACAGGATGTTGGAGCCTGTGTGAAGTGAGGACATCCCCACAATGTGAACCCTCAGAGCCCACAAGCAGAGTTGACCCATTGTGAAGGGGGTCTTCATAATACTTACCCAGTGGGATTTCAAAATTGCTGTGGTCCAGTGACCACTGTGTCCTCAATTCTTCCTTGTTTTGAATGAGGAGGTTTTTTCCCAGTTTTCCTGTCTATGTTACATTATCACAGGTGTGGGTGTATATGGGCAGATTGACTTTTTAGTTCATAAGTCACCAGATAATGGAAAGCCCTATCTGAGGGGGCCAGGTGCTATGGCTCACATCTGTAATTCCAGCACTTTGGGAGGCTGACGTGGGCAGATCATCTGAGGTCAGGAGTTCGAGACCAGCCTGGCCAACATGGTAAAACCCCATTTCTACTAAAAATACAAAAAGTAGCTGGGTATGGTGGCACATGCCTATAATCCCATCTACTTGGGAGGCTGAGGCAGAAGAATCATTTGAACCCGGGAGGTGGAAATTGCATTAAGCTGAGATCACGCCACTGCACTCCTGGGTGACAAAGGGAGACTCTCTCTCAAAAAAAAAAAAAAAAAGAAAGAAAGAAAGAAAAAGAAAAAAAAGAAAGCCATATCTGAGCCTGATGACAAAAACTGCAAATCACCTGGAGAGCTTAGACTTTCAGTTGCATGTATTTACTGGGAGGGATCTTGTGCTGCGTCCTCTTTGGAGATGGCGAGAATAGTATCTATACAAAGGAAAAATAGTAAACAGAATATTTGGTAAGCAAAACGGCAGACTGTGTCACAGGCTGGCTCAATGGTCACCAATCTCTTTTCCTTTCATTGGGTCACAAGAAAGACTCATTTAGTGGTCACATTGTGTTTAGATTCTGGCCAATGAGATAAGGGTTGAAGTCAGGCCATTTCTAGGCCTTCCTCATGATTTTTCTTTCTTCCTTTTTTTTCTCATGCTTTTTCTTGATCTCTTGAATACAAAGAGAATCAGTTCAAGACTCTGAGGACATCCTACAACAGAGATTGGCAAACTATGGACCATGCATCAAATTTAGCCCACTACTTGTTTTTGTAAATAAAGTTTTATTGGAACACAGTCATACTCATTCAATTACATATTGTCTATGTCTGAGTTCATGCTTCAATGGCAGAATTGACTAGTTGTGACACAAAAGCCTAAAACATTTGCTATCTGTCCCTTTACAAAACATGTTTGCAGATCCTTGCATGAGAAGATGGTGCCAGCACAAATTGATAGGAGACCAACTTAAATCCTTGAATCAAAATATTAAAGGATGCTTACTGAACACCCAACTCAGACTATGATGTGAATGACAAATAAAGCTTTACTTTGTGAAGACATTGAGATTTTTTAGTTATTTGTTAGTAGCTAGTTATCTTCTCACTAAAACACTACTCTCCTCAGTACCTAGACCAGTGTCTGGCTCATGGAAGGTAATAAACTATTTTTTGTTTTTGTTTTGAGACAGAGTCTCACTCTGTTGGCCAGGCTGGAGTGCTGTGGTGTGGTCTCAGCTCACTGCAACCTCTGCCTCCCGAGCTCAAGTGATTCTCCTGCCTCAGCCTCCTGGGTAGCCGGGATTACAGGTGCCTGCCACCATGCCCGGCTAATTTTTCTTATTTTTAGTAGAGACAGGGTTTCATTATGTTGGCCAGGCTGGTCTCAAACTCCTGACCTCGTCATTCACCTGCCTTGGCCTCCCAAAGTGCTGGGATTAGAGGCATAAGCCACCTCGCCAGGCACTAAACAATTATTTGTTAAGGGAATAAATTAATAGTAGAAATAATATGTGTAGTTTTATATGGTGCTGTATTCAATAGGTCATAAATCTTTTTTAGATTCTGCTATGAGAACTACGAAGTTAAACATAAATCTCCTCATTATAAAACTATTAACCTTCAACGCTGCCCTCAAATAGGGGCACAACAAACATTGAATGAAGTTCTACAGCACCAGGGACATATATACTCATTCCCTTAATCCCAATGCTTTGGGAGACCAAGGCAGGAGGATTGCTTAAGCTCACGAGTTGAAGAAAAACCTGGGCAACTTAGTGAGTCCTCATCTCTACTAAAAATAAAAATACCTGGACGTGGAGGTATGTGCCTGTAGTCCCAGCTACATGTGAGGCTGAGGTGGGAGAATAGCGTGAGCTTGTAAGGACTAGGCTTTGGTGAGCTGTGATGGCACCACTGCACTCCAGCGTGGGTGACAGAATGAGATCCTGTCTCTATAAAAAATAAAAATTTAAAAAATAGGCAGGGCACAGTGGCTCACGTCTATAATTGGAGGTTGCAGTGAGCTGAGATTGTGCCACTACACTCCAGCCTTGGCAACAGAGTGAAACTCCATCTCAAAAATAAATAAATAAAAATAAACTTCAACTTGCTCTGAAATTTGCCTTGGTCTCTTTTTCTGCCTTATGCCCCGCAGTTGAATTCTTTCTTCTGAGAAGGCAAGAATTGAGGTTGCTGCAGACCCATAAGAATTCACTGCCAGGCTGGGTGCAGTGGCTCATGCCTATAATCCCAGCACTTTGGGACACCAAGGTGGATGGATCACGAGGTTAGGAGATCGAGACCATCCTGGCTAACACAGTGAAATCCTGTCTCTACTAAAAATACAAAAATTTAGCTGGGCCTGGTGGCAGGCGCCTGTAGTCCCAGCTACTTGGGAGGCTGAGGCAGGAGAATTGCTTGAACCAGGGAGCTGGAGGTTGCAGTGAGCCGAAATTGTGCCACTGCCCTCCAGCCTGGGTGACAGAGTGAGACTCCGTCTCAAAAAAAAAAAAGAAAGGAATTCACCACCAGTAACTCAGATTCCTTTTGCCAGTATCACTGTCCTTGCTTGTGAACATGAATGTGTTTCTATCCAACCTAAAATGTACACAATTAGGCCAGGTGTTATGTCTTACAACTGTAATTCCAGAATTTTGGGAGGCTAAGCCAGGAGGATTGCTTGAGCCCAAGAGTTCCAAACTAGCCTGGGCAACTGTATTAGGCCATTTTCATGCTGCTGATACATAGCCAAGGCTGGGAAGAAAAAGAGGGTTTTCTTGTTGTTGTTGTTTTATTTTTGAGACAGCTTCTTGCTCTGTCACCAGGCGCCAGGCTGGAGCGCAGTAGTGGGATCTTGGCTCACTGCAACCTCTGCCTCCTGGGTTCAAGCAATTCTCCTGCCTCAGTCTCCCAAGTAGCTGGGATTACAGGCACGTGCCACCATGCCCAGCTAATTTTTGTGTTTTAGTAGAGACAGGGTTTCACCATATTGGCCAGGGTGGTCTTGATCTCTTGACTTCGTGATCCACCCGCCTTGACCTTCCAGTAATCCCAGCTGGGATTACAGGCGTGAGCCACAGCACCCACTGAAAAAGAGGTTTAACGGACTTACAGTTCTACATGGCTGGGGAGGTCTCACAATCATGGTGGAAGGCAAGGAAGAGCAAGTCATGTCTTACATGGTTGGCAGCAGGCAAAGAGAGAGCTTGTACAGGGAAACTCCCCCTTATTAAACCATCAGATCTCATGAGACTTACTACCACGAGAACAGCACTGGAAAGACCTGCCCCCCATGATTCAATTACCTCCTACCAGGTTCCTCCCACAACACTTGGAAATTCAAGATAAGATTTGGGTGGGGACACAACCAACCATATTAGCAACATAGCAAGATACTGTCTCTACAAAAAGTTTAAAAATTAGCCAGGCATGCTGGTGGGACCTATAATTCCAGCTACTCCACAGGCTGAAGTGGGAGGATCACCTGAACTCAAAAGACTGAGGCTGCAGTGAGCTGTGATCATGCCATTGCACTATAGCCTGGGTGACAGAGCAAAACCTTGTCTCTTAAAAAAAAAAAAGTAGGCTGGGCACCGTGGTTCACACCTGTAATCCTAGCACTTTGGGAGGCCGAGGTGGGTGGATCACCTGAAGTCAGGAGTTCAAGACCAGCCTGGCCATCATGGTGAAACCCCATCTTAAAAAAAAAAGTATACAATTATATACAATTACTAACATATACTAATTATTCATATCAATAATTGATATTATTTTAACATATAATTAATTTGCAGATGTTGAGCTTTTCTTTTTAAAAAAAAAAAAACCCTGTTTTTTTTGAAAGAGTCTCGCTCTGTCACCAGGTCAGAGTATAGGTCTTTCCCTATGTCATCATGTACTGTATTTTTTTTTTTTGAGACAGAGTTTTGCTCTTATTGCACAGGCTGGAGTGCAATGGCATGAGCTCAGCTCACCGCAACCTCTGCCTCCCAGGTTCAAGCGATTCTCCTGCCTTCAGCCTCCTGAGTAGCTGGGATTATAGGCATGTGCCACCACACCTAGCTAATATTGTATTTTTAGGAGAGACAGGGTTTTTCCATGTTGGTCAGGCTGGTCTCGAACTCTAGACCTTTAGTGATCTGCCCACCTCGGCCTCCCAAAGTGCTGGGATTACAGGCATGAGCCACCACACCAGGCCATTATGTACTGTATTGCATAATACTCATTAAGTCAGATCATGAGTCAATCTAGGGGCACAACTCTTTTTTAAAATAAAGATAGGATCTTGCTATGTTGCCCGGGCTGGTCCTAACCTCCTGGGCTCTAGTGATCCATCCACATAGGCCTCCCAAAGTGCTGGGATTATAAGCATGAACCACGGTGCCCAGCCTAGGGGCACAACGTTAAGATTTATTAATACCTTGTGAAAGGAAAATAAATCTCAGAACCACAAAATCGCCAAGTCAAAGGGAATTTCAAGCTGGGCACTGTGTCAGGCAAACCTGCCTCCCATTTTATTCCTAAATAAGATAGCTACAAAGATTAAAAAAAGCTATATACCTTCCTCACAATTAACCCACAAGGAATTTCCTTGTGGGCCTCAAGATTTTTTTTTCTTTCCTGAGACAGAGTCTTGCCCTGTTGCCCAGGCTGGAGTGCAATGGCGTGATCTCGGCTCACTGCCACCTTCACCTCCCAGGTTCAAGCGATTCACCTGCCTCAGCCTCCGGAGTAGCTGGAATTACAGGTGCATGACACCACATCTGGCTAATTTTTGTGTTTTTAGTAGAAATGGGTTTCACCATATTGGCCAGGCTGATCTCGAACTCATTACCTTGTCGTGATCTGCCTGCCTCAGCCTCCCAAAGTGCTGGGATTACAGGCATGAGTCACCTCGCCCATCCTGCTTCTCATATTTCTTTGTGCCCTCTCCTTTTGACTCAGTACTTCAACAAAGTACTAAGACTCTCTCTTCTCCCTTGTAAGAGAAAATCTCCAATTACTTTATTTGGCCAACTTACAAACCACAAATCAGAGTCAGCTCTGAACTCCTGATTAAAGCATCATATTGAGGTGATTATGTAAATAGTAACGTACAAGGAGAAATTCTAGGAGATACCATGGTAAAGAGATTTCTCATTGAATAAGTGGTTTCATTTCATTTTGGGAAAAGGATTTAAGGCTTTAGATGAAAAGAATTTTACTTCCTGCAGACATTCATTCATTAAGTTTTTAAGAATTACTTAATGTGATTCTATTTCATGAGTAGAACATAACATCCTATACAGACACAAATACTTGTAAAATAGACACAATTCTCTAGCAGATGTCACTTCTGCTAAAGAGACTAGACAGGAAAAGATTGTGCAGTTAAATAACACGATAGCCAGGCATGGTGGCTCACACCTGTAATCGCAGCACTTTGGGAGGCTGAGTAGGGCAGATCATTTGAGGTCGGGAGTTTGAGACCAGCCTGACCAACATTGAGAAACCCTGTCTCTACTAAAAATACAAAAATTAGCCGGTTGTGGTAGCGCATGCCTGTAGTCCCAGCTACTCAGGAGGTGGAGGTTGCGTTGAGCTGAGATAGCACCACAGAACTCCAGCCTGGGCCACAAGAGTGAAACTGTCTCAAAAAACAAAAACAAACAAAAAACAAACAGGCTGGGTGTGGTGGCTCACACCTGTAATCAGAGCATTTTGGGAGGCTGAGATGGGCGGATCACTTGAGGTCAAGAGTTTGAGACTGGCCTGACCAACATGGAGAAACCCCATCTCTACTAAAAATACAAAAAATTAGCTGGGTATGGTGGCACATGCCTATAATCCCAGCTATTCTGGAGGCTGAGGCAGGAGATTTGCTTGAACTGGGAGGCAGAGGTTGTGGTGAGCTGAGATCATACCATTGCACTCCAGCCTGGGCAACAAGAGTGAAACTCTGTCTCAAAACACACACACACACATCACTATAAACAGACATGGTGTTTCTCTCTCATCCACCCACCCATGCCCCTCTCCCAATCAAGTAATTTTGGTCTCTCTTGTCTCCTTGACCACACTGGATTACAGCTATAACTATAATCAACCACGCATTTTTTTTTTTGAGTTTTTTTTTTTTTTTTTTTGAGGGTCTTGCTTAGCAGCCCAGGCTGGAGTGCAATGGCAGGATCATAGCAGGTGTGAACCACTGCACTTGGCCAATTATGCTCCTGAACTCACCCTAGGCCAGGCATGGTAGCTCATACCTGTAATCCCAGCACTTTGGGAGGCCAAGGCGGGCGGATCACCTGAGGTCAGGAGTTTGCCAGCCGGGCCACCAGGGGGACGCCCTGGCTCGACTAAAAATACAAAAATTCCCCGGGCATGGTGGCATGCGCCTGTAATTCCAGCTACTGGGGAGGTTTAGGCATGAATCGCTTAAGCCAAGGAGGCGGAGTCTGTAGTGAGCCGAGATCACGACACTACACTCCAGCCTGAACAACAGAGTGAGACTCCGTCCAAAAAAAAAAAAATTTCACCCTGGATTCCTCTGTCCGGTGACTTTCTGTTATTCAACCCAGGATTTTCTGTCCTCTTGATCCCAGATTGCTACTTATTTAATGTTCCAGAATCTTTTTTTTAATTAAAATTTATTTTTATTTTTAGAGACTGGGTTTCACCATGTTGGTCAGACTGGTCTCGAACTCCAGACCTCAGGTAATCCACCCGCCTCAGCCTCCCAAAGTTTTGGGATTACAGGCTTGAGCCACCGCGAGCGGCCTCTAACGTTCCATGATCTTGATCAGGTTGCAATTTAATGATTAGGAAAAATGTGCATATAGGGCTTGGGAAGTGAGCAAATTTTACTCCTGTTGGAAGCAGACTTGTGAAGGAACTGGGGTATTTAATCCCAGTCCCTGAGACTGCAAAGCCCCTAGATAAGCAAATGACACTAAACCAAGAAGGCAATCTAAATTCATACCCTGGGGTCATTTTAACAAATAAAATGGGAGAGGCTTATTGAGATAAATCTGTGCTAATAATTTGGCCAGAAAGAACGGCCAGGAATACTTGCAAATATAGTGACAATCATTGTGTCATTCTGAGGCCTTCGTTTCAAGGTACGGCTTGAAAGGGGGTAATGTCTATGGGCACTAGCCAGCATTTCAAATTCCAGATGCCTGAGGCAGACAGGGACCAAGATAGTTCCACGTTTCTGTCAAAGTAAACATATCATTCATGAAGTGTTAACAAAATAATAACTTTAAGTTTTTCCCCTTTAAATCTCTGGCGGCGGCTGGGCGCAGTGGCTCACGCCTGTAATGCCAGCACTTTGGGAGGCTGAGGTGGGAGGATCCCTTGAGGTCAGGAGTCCGAAACCAGCCTGGGCAACATGGCAAAACCGCGTTTCTACAAAAAAATTAAATGGGTGTGGTGGTATAGGTCCTTAGTCCAAACTGCTTGGGAGACTGAGGTGGGAGGATCAGTTGAACTTGGGAGTTAGAGGTTGCAGGGGGCCGTCATCGCGCCACTGCACTCCAGTCTGGAAGACAGCAACACTCCCTCCCAAAAAAAAAAAAAAAAGCGTAAAGGTTCCGTTCAGGCCCTAGATCTCGCGATACAAACTTTCCCGGCC
The DNA here is from genome assembly GCA_963574635.1 of Cheracebus regulus. Taxonomy (NCBI): domain Eukaryota; kingdom Metazoa; phylum Chordata; class Mammalia; order Primates; family Pitheciidae; genus Cheracebus; species Cheracebus regulus. Next base: position 86,784 of record CAUYQU010014268.1, on the reverse strand, counting down.
CACCCCCGCCCGCTGTGGCGGGAATATTCTGAAGTGACGACACGGTTTGCGGTAGGCTTCTGTCGGAAGTGACGTCGTTATCCCAGAATCCTTGGAGAAGGAGAAGCGCGTTCTTGCGTTCTTCTCGCAGTCAGGCGTGGAGGATTTAGGCAAAGTGTTCTGGTGTTCTGCCGGAAGGCCAGCACGTTTGTGCTTTGCCCGCCGCGGCCTTGCGGACCTTTGGAACCGCATAGTCGGCGTATTTGAACTGAGGTCACAGCTCGTGGCGGGCCGCGCGGCGCCCTGACCCGGCATCACCATGTTGGTTCTGTTTGAAACGTCCGTTGGCTACGCCATCTTTAAGGTAGGTAGGAGAGCGAGCACTTAAAGAGGGAAGGCCGGTACTGCACAGACGAGGAGAGGGAAAGATTTAAGCACAGAACTACTCAGGGTGGCGTGGGTGCCTGGTATCACCTGGGCTCTGGGAGGAGGGAGGAGGCCTTTTACACCTGAGAGCCATGTCACAGATAACACGTGGCCCCAACGTTTGAGGAGACGTTATGCGTTAGAGGATTTTATTTCCTCCGGCTGAAGAGGTGGGTAGGAGGCGTGTTAAGAGTTTAACAAGTTATAGAGAATTCGGATTTTATTCTAGATGTTTTGAGGAATGATCAAAAGGAGTTTTTTGGGTTTTTTTGAGACGGAGTTTCGCTCTTGTTGCCCAAGAGGCTGGAGTGCAGTGGAGCAATCTTGGGTCTCTGCAACCTCCGCCTCCCGGGTTCAAGCGATTCTTCTGCCTCAGCCTCCCGAGTAGATGATATTACAGCCATCCACCACAATGCCCAACTTTTTTTTTTTTTTTTAAGAGATTGGGGCGGGTGGCGGTTCTCACAATGTTGGCTAGGCTGGTCTTGAACTCCTGATCTCAAGTGATCCCCCTGCCTCGCCTCCCAACCTGGAACTAACGGGCGCGAGTCACCGTGCCCGGCCAATCGAAGGGTGTTAAGCAGAGGTATGACCTGCTAATTTGTCTTAGTGCGATTACTCTGCTATGTGGAGACTAGACTCGAGGAGCGAAGAAAGGCAGCAGGAATACTTTGCTTTCATTTAGACAAAATGAAATTGCCTGGTACGGAGAGAAATATCGATAGAAATTTTGAAGGTAGAAGAGACATGATTGGCTGATAGATTAAATGTGGGGTTTTGGTTTAAATAAGATGTTAAGATAGTTTCTTGGTGGAGGGGGAAAGCACTAAAGATTTCCGGTTTGGGCTTTGCGAAGCTTGCTTTATCTATTAGACGTGATAATTCAGTTGTGTAGGTCGGACAGTATTTCAGGTTTGAAGCTTAGGGGGAAGAAATCTCGGTTGGTGATACCAATTTGAGATTTGATTGTTTTTATGGGGAAAGTTTGACAGGTTCGTCAGCATGGAAGTGGTCAAACAATAAGACCTTGGTACTGCAGGCTGCTATTGAGATGTTAGGAAGAATGAGTTAGAGTGAGTGCCTTTTCTTGTGCCATGCACTCTTTAGAGCTCTGCGAATATAGCAATGAAAAATAACATTTTTATGTATATTCTACATATATACGTGTTGATAGAAAGCAAAAACGCTAGATAAAAATAAATGCAGTACAATTTTAGTTGTGAAACAGACCATTTGTGGTGTGGATGCAGAAAGTCTGTATGGGTACAGAGTTCTCCATGTTTCACTTCTGACATTTGAAAATAAACAATTTGCGTTTGGTAGGTCAAATACTTGTTATTTTTAAGAAAACTGATAAAATAATGATTAAAACCGAAAAGGCAGTTTTGCTTGTAAGTAAACTCCTTAGTCCCCTTTAGAGCTATGAAATACGTCTGTTTTACTTTTCTCCAACTTTTTGGAATCTTTATCTGAATTCTCAGGTAGAGTTCTGCATAGCTCCAAATTCTCTTAGGCAATGTGGTCTGTCAGTCTATCTTTGAATTTTACTGTTAATTCATAATACTGTCCTGAACTGGATGTTAAGAGGAGCAACTCTGCAGTCTACTGGTTGTCTCCCATTGGAGGAAGGAATTGACTTAGCAATGGTCTGATTTGTAGACTTGGGTCCTAAAATATCTAACCATGTCTCAATAAATTACTGATTTCTATTAATGAAAAGTGTCTTCCTGCATAAAAATGTCTTTGAGGCCAGACACGGTGGCTGACACTTGTAATCTCAGCACTTTGGGAGGCCAAGATGTTTGGATCAAAAGGTCAGGAGTTCGAGACCAGCCTGGCCAATATGGTAAAACCCGTCTCTACTAAAATAAAAAAATTAGCCGAGAGTGGTGTTGGGTGCCTGTAGTCCCAGCTACTCAGGAGGCTGAGGCAGAATTGCTTGAACCTGGGAGGCGGGCAGAGGTTGCAGTGAGCTGAAATCGCGCCACTGCACTCCAGCCTGGGCAACAGAGCCAGACTCCATCTCAAAGAGAAAAAAATAGTCTGAGTATTCAGTTGGAATTTGCAGTGTTATTTATCTGGAAGTTACTGCTCAGACTGATTAAATTATGGTTTATGTGACCTAGTATTAAAGAAATAACTAGTTAGGCTTGAATATGTTGAGATTGATTAGTTTGCAATTATCGTAATTAACAATAATTTCTGAGTATAAACATTCTGAAACTACTGATGGCTGCACATTTTTGTGAAAAAACACTAAAACGTGAATTGTACACTTTAAAGGGCAAATATTAAGATTTATGTAAAATTAATATATAGTATGTAATGGTGAATTTTATCTCCTAAAAAAGTAGACATGTGTACAGTTCAAGATTTTTAGTTTCCTTTCCCATAATCTTTCAAAATGCTAGGGTATAAAATTGTATTGGTTGCATACAATTCATGCCTTGATGAGAATGCTTTAAGAAGTTTTTTTAAGATTTTTTTAAACCTCCATTTACAGTGAGGAAAACATTTTATATATAACCCAGTGTACACATACACATTCATATTTTTATTTATTTAAATTTTATTTTGAGACAGGATCTTGCTCTGTCACCCAGGCCAGAGTGCAGTGGCAGGAGCATGGCTCACTGCAGCCTTGGCCTCCTGGGTCAAGTGATCCTCCCACCTCAGCTTCCCAAGTAGCTGGGACTACAGGCTCCAGCCACCATGCCTAGCTAATTAAAAAAGAAATTTTTTTTTAGAGACATAGTCTCACTATGTCTCCTAGGCTGATCTCAAACTCCTGGCCTCAAGGTGCTGGGATTACAGGCATGAGGTACACTGTTCTGCCCACTTCGTTTCAAAAAGGAACACTTCCAAAAATTTATTGTTGATTAACAGGGTTATATATACATATGAATGTAAAGACATTGTGTAGAGGAACTGTTGTGATTAATTCTAGGATATTAACAAAATTCAACGTGTGTCCCTGTGTCACATGGCACACAGCGTAAGATTTTAGTCTTGCTCTTACCAGACTGTCTTTAGCTGTGCTCTTCCATGTGGTAGCTACTAGTACATATATAACCATTTCATACAGGATATAGCTTAGATGACTGAGGAAGTGAATTTTAATTTATTTGAATTTTAATGATTATATTGTACAGTGTAACTGTATAGCATAGCATTTTGTGTCACTTAATTTTCTCAAGGTTTGGAGAAAGATTTTTGATGTTTATATAATGTTTATATAAAACCTGAGTACTGAGCAAAATATTTTAAAGAACGCTTTGTTGCAGAAAGTTCTCATACCCATTTTCAAGTTAGTCCTGCTCTAGACAACCACTGATCAGCTTTCTTTCTGCTTTTTTTTTTTTTTTTGAGATGGAGTTTCGCTCTTGTTGCCCAGGCTGGAGTGCAATGGCACAATCTCAGCTCACCACAACCTCCATCTCCTGGGTTCAAGGGATTCTCCTGCCTCAGCCTCCTGAATAGCTGGGATTATGGGCATGTGCCACCACGCCTGGCTAATTTTGTATTTTTAGGAGAGACAGGGTTTCTCCATGTTAGTCAGGCTGGTCTTGAACTCCCGACATCAGGTGATCTGCCCGCCTTGGCCTCCCAAAGTGCTCGAATTAACAGGCATGAGCCACTGAGCCAGGACTTCTTGCTGCATACTTTTTTCTAGAAGTTTCACGTAAGTGGAGTGGTCTTTTTTTCTTCTTTATTTTTGAGACGGAGTCTCGCTATGTCACCCAGGCTTTAGTGCAGTGGCGCTATTTTGGTTCACTGCAACTTCCACATCCCAGGTTCAAGTGATTCTCCTGCCTTAGTCTCCCGAGTAGCTGGGATAACAGGGTTTTGCCGTGTTGGCCAGACTGGTTGTGAACTTCTGACCTCAGGTGATCCGCCTGTCTCTCAGCCTCCCAAAGTGCTGGGATTACAGGTGTTAGCCACTGTGCCCAGCCAGCATTTTTCACTTAACATAATGCTGCTGAAGCTAACCCAAGAGCTTTTTTGTTCTCATTGCATGTATGGATTTCTTTTTGAGCAATTCACATTTTAAGCTAATCAGTTTTATCCTGTATTCAAACAACTTTCGTAAAGTTTTGGGAAGTAAAACTTAAAAGTTAGCATCAAATATTTAAACAAAACATAGAGGTTGGGTGCTCACGCCTGTCACCGTAATGCTTTGGGAGGGTGAGGCAGGATTGTTTGAGCCCAGGAGTTGCAAACCAGCCTGGGCAACATGGCAGGGAAAAAACCTAGCTGGGTGCAGTGGTTCCTGCTTGTAGTCCCAGCTACTACAGAAGACTGAGGTGGGAGGATCACCTGAGCCCGGGGAGGTCATGGCTGCAGCGAGCCATGATTGAGCCTCTGCATTTTAGCCTGGACACTAGAGAGAGACCTCATCTCCCAAAAAAACAAAACAAAACAAAACAAAAAAACCTCACACAGAAAGTCTCAACAGTCAATTAAAATGAAAATTAGGGAAGATACTGTACATCAATTTATTTCTATCTGGAATAAAGAAAGCTGCTCTGGGCATATCTGGCATACTGTGGAATGGAATGTGTTTGTACCCTGCCACTCAGCTTCAACTGGCCCATGTGTTATATCATCCCCTTGTCTTGTTGTTTTTGAGACGGAGTTTTGCTCTTACTGCCCAGGCTAGATGACTCGATCTCCACTGACTGCAACCTCTGAGTCCAGGGTTCAAGTGATTCTCCTACCTCAGTCTACCAAGTAGCTAGGATTACAGGCATGCACCACTGTGCCCAGCTTTTTTTTTTTTTTTTTAGGCAGAGTCTTACTCTGTCACCCAGGCTGGAGTGCAGTGGTGTGATCTCCATCTCGGCTCACTGTAACCTCCACCTCCCAGGTTCAAGTGATTCTCTTGCCTCAGCCTTCCACGTAGCTGGGACTACAGGTGCCCACCACCACATCCAGCTAGGTTTTTTTTGTATTTTCAGTAGAGACAGGGTTTCACTATATTGTCCAGGCTAGTCTCAAACTCCTGACATGATTCACCCCCTTTGGCCTCCTAAAGTGCTGGGATTACAGGCGTGAGCCGCCATGCCTGGTCCCCGGTACTGTTTTGAAGCAAGACCTAGACATTTAACTTCTGTTTGTATCTATAAAATATAAAGACTTAATTTATTTTGAGATAAGAGTTTTGCTCTCGCTGCTTAGGCTGGAGTGCAGTGGCGCCATCTCGGCTCAGGGCAACCTCCTCCTGGGTTCAAGCGATTCTCCTGCCTCAGCCTCCTGAGTAGCTGAGATTACAGGCATGTACCATACCACACCCAGCTAATTTTTTTGTAGTTTTAGTAGAGACAGGGTTTTGCCGTGTTTGTCAATCTGGTCTCAAACTCCTGACCTCAGATGATCCACCCTCTTCGGCCTCCCCAAGAGCTGGGATTACAGGCGAGAGCCACTTCGCCCTGGCGTGAAGTCTTATTTTAAAAGCTAGTATTATTGTAACAACAATGCTAAAGATTGCAATGGTAATAGTAGTTGTATACTATTTCTACTTAGAAATGGAAATTATTCTATCTTAATTTAAAATGGTAGAACCTAAAATGGTTTTGTGTATACAAATATTTCTCATTACCTTGGCTGAAAATAAACGATTAAAAGTTTGAGACAAATGTAAAACAGAAAATGTAGCAATATCTCTTTTTATTTAGATTGTCTTTGTTAGCAATATTTTCTTCAAGATGTTGTTGCACGGTTGGGAATATAGTGGTTTTATTTGTCATAGTAATGGTTTTGTCATAGCATAGTCTTTGAAGACCTTTGTGTGCTCATGAATTGCCCTGATTTTATTAGGTTTCCTTTGTTACTTTAAGAATGGTGGTAGTATTTTTTAAATGTGCCAATTTTATTACCCAAATGTTATCTTCAGATATATTTGCTTTTCAGTTAGAAAAGTGACTTTTACTCATAAGTCATATCCCCTTTTTGATACGTATCCTCTTAAAAATAGCGAACTTTGTTATGGTTAACAGATTCTCTGGACAATTTGAAAAAATTTAATCAGTGTTTTCAGTATAGTCATGAGACTTGGTGAGATGTCTTTCGACTATAAAGCTTCGTGATATACCAAGTTAGAACTATTAGTTGGGTGTGTGTGTGTGTGTGTGTGTGTGTGTGTGTGTGTGTGTGTGTGTGTGTGTATGTGTATATATATATATATATATAAATTTTTTTTTTTTTGAGTCTCATTTTGTCACCTACCCTGGAGTGCAGTGGTGAGATCTTGACTCACTGCAACCTCTGCTTCCCAGGTTCAAGCCATTCTCCTACCTCAGCCTTCCAAGTAGCTGGGACTACAAGTGCATGCCACCATGCCTGGCTAATTTTTTGTATTTTTAGTAGAGATGGGGTTTCACCATGTTAACCAGGATGGTCTCAATCTTCTGACCTCGTAATCTGCCCTCCTTAGCCTCCCAAAGTGCTGGGATTACAGGTGTGAGCCACCACGCCCAGCCAGATACGTTTTCTGAAAATTAAAAAGGAAAAATTAGAAGCAACTTAAATATCAGTAAGGGCAGAAATAATGGTATATTCTTACAATGCAATTCTAGGTTGTTAAAAGCTATTTAATATGGGCCAGGCACTCCGGAATAGACTGACTGGACTAGATCCGAATTCTATTCAGCTGTTAAATGGGCAATTTGAACTACTAATGTGACCAAAAATATATGCAGGGTAAGAAAACTAGTTTATTATTTTAGTGAAAGAAACAGCTTCTACCACCCTCATTTTACATGTATGGTTGTACTTGAAGGATGCAGCTTTGTATGCCTAGCCTGTACCATTTAAATAAAACCATTTAAACATTTTATTGTAGGTTCTAAATGAGAAGAAACTTCAAGAGGTTGATAGTTTATGGAAGGAATTTGAAACTCCAGAGAAAGCCAACAAAATGTAAGTAATCTTGAAATTAATAATTTAGCAGTTAACATTTAGGGCTTGTTTTATTTTATTATTTATTTATGTGATGGAGTCTCACTGTCACCCAGGCTGGAGTGCAGTGGCCCGATCTCAGCTCACTGAAGCCTCCACCTCCCGAGTTCAAACACTTCTCCTGCTTCAGCCTCCCCAGTAGCTGGAACTGCAGGCGTGTGCCACCACGCCCAGCTAGTTTTTGTATTTTTAGTAGAGATGGGGTTTCACCATGTTGGCCATGATGGTCGTTATCTTCTGACTTCATTATCCGCCTGCCTCAGCCTTACAAAGTGCTGGGATTATAGCCGTGAGCTGCTGCACCCGACTTAGTGTAGATCTTAAATATTTGTATTTTTATGTGAATTTAAGGGATCACACTAGCGCCTTTCCTTACCAGATAAGAAAACCTTGCTTAAGATGATACTGTTACCAGCGTGGTGGCTCACACCTGCAATCCCAGCACTTTGGGAGGCCAAAAGTGGGTGGGTCATTTGAGGTTAGGAGTTCAAGACCAGCCTGGCCAACAAGGTAAAACCTCGTCTCTACTAAAAAAAAAAAATAATAAAGAAATTAGCCAGGCGTTGTGGTGCTCTGTCATAATCCCAGCTACTCTGGAGGCTGAGGCAGGCGAATTGCTTGAGCCTGGGGAGTGGAGGTTGCAGTGAGCTGAGATGGCACCACTGTACTCCAGTCTGGGTGACAAGAGTGAGACTCTATCTTAAAAAAAAAGAAGACAGTTTTAGGCAAATAGAAGACTAATTTTCCTTCTTAAAGGGTTATATGCTTTGTAGGCTTAATGTGATTCATTGTTGTCAATGATGTATTATTGTTGGAACTGAATCTAAGTGATCTAACTCTATTCGTCACTACCACTAAGACAACGACGAGTCAACTACATATTTCTTTGTATAAAATACTACCCTGAGGCGGGGTGTGGTGGCTCATGCCTGTAATCCCATCATTTTGGAAGGCCAAGGTAGGCAGATCACTTCAGCCCAGGAGTTCAAGACCAGTCTGGGCATCATAGTGAAACCCCATCTCTACCAAAAACAAAATTAAGCCATGCATGGTGGCTCATACCAGTGGTCCCAGCTACTTGGGAGACTGAGGCTAGAAGATCCTTTGAGCCCGGGAAGTCAGGGCTGTGGTGAGCTGTGATTGCACCACTGCATTCCAGGCTGGGTGATAGTGAAGTGAGACCCTGTCTCAAAAACGTAAAAGGTGGTGGGTAACAAGAAAGAGATCTGACAATAAACTTTTTTTTTTTTTTTTTTTTAAAGATAGAGGCTATCTCTGTCACCAGGCTGGAGTGCAGTGGTGCGATCTCGGCTCACTGCAACTTCCTCTTCCCTGGTTCAAGCGATTCTCCTGCCTCAGCCTCCCAAGTAGCTGGGATTATAGGCAAGTGCTGCCATGCCCAGCTAATTTTTATATTTTGGTAGAGACGAGATTTCACCATGTTGGCCAGGATGGGCTCAATCTCCTGACCTCGTGATCCACCCACCTTGGCCTCCCAAAGTGCTGGGATTAATGGCATTTGTACAGGATAGACAGATTAATATGAGATTCTTAAAAAGGTCACATTCTTTTTTTTGGGTCAATTCTATGCTGTATAATAAAGTTATCTCTGTACAGCTTTATGCAGCAGGGGTTTATATTAAAGCCTCAACATCTTTGCTGTTGGCCCAAGCTTCATTCAAAGCCTACAGCTTTCTCTGTAATAGTCTGAGCATTGCTAGCCTAACAATTAGATAAACTATTAATTTTGGCTGGGCGTGTTGGCTCCTACCTGTAATCTCAGTACCTTCAGAGGCCGAGGCGGGTGGATCATATGAGGTCAAGAGTTTGAGACCAACCTGGCCAACATGGTGAAACTCTGTCTCTAAAAATAAATAAATGAGAAAAACTATTAATTTTATGAAGAATATCTAACTTTGCCTGTGATAGACAATGATAGGCATGTTTTATTGGTGTGTGCTTTGAAAACAGTCATGCACTTCTTTCTAAGTTATGTGGCTTTTGAATCATTGCACCCTCCCCCACCCATAACATGTTTCTTTCTTTTAATTCTAGAGTAAAGCTAAAACATTTTGAGAAATTTCAGGATACAGCAGAAGCATTAGCAGGTAAAGTAAAAAACTAGAAGCTTGCTTTTTTAAAGTCTTGGCCATTTGTTTTTTTATTAAAAGGTGGTTGGCTTCAGTTACCTGAGTTAATTTTATTCAATGTTGTCAATGATGCATTCTTACTGGAACTGAATTTAAGTGATCTGACTCATTCGTCACTACCACTGAGACAACATTGAGTTAGCTTTTTTCACCATAGGGCTGGTTCTCCCCCATGTGTGAGGAGAGGTGAGAAGTGGTTAAGTTGATCTCCCTGTGGAAACCAGCAACATAATGCTGAAGCACAATTCATTACAAGGGACCAAGGTAATGTGGTCAAGTACATGGCTCTCTGATCATTTTAACCCAAGGATAGAGTTGTAATCCTGAGAACAGCCAGGATTCACAGTTGAAAATAATAATTTAAAAAGCTTTTCTGGAGGTATAGATTTTTCGTTCAAAAAAGCATATCAGTATTCAAAGTTATAGGGAAACTGATAGAGGTTTTATTTCTAAAAGATACAGAAGAATGGATGACTCATAGTCAACTAGATTTCATCATGGGACAACAGACATAAAGTGATAGAGTTTATTACTATAAACAGGTTTTTTTTTTAAGTATTAGGGAAAACAGGAAGAGCAGATATAAAACTCAAATCATTAAATTTTCAACTGTCTAAATTCTCTATCAAATCAGCCAACTATTCAGTGGTATATTTTGAAAATGAAGGACTGTGAGGAAAAATATGGCTTAAAGCTGGACAAGAGTATAACAGATGCAAATAATGTTGTTAAATAGCCACAGGATAAAGGTACAGTTTTTGTGTGAAAATTGGGAATCCAGCTAAACATGCTGGAACTTTTAACAAGCCACCCTAACCTTGGCAGAGGGGTAGGTAAGCTGAAGGAAGACCTGTAAGGCTAGCTTCTTTGTTTTATAAATACAGTTCTCGGGCTGCTTCACCAACCCTTCAGTAATTAGAGTTATATACAGCCATAAAGAATAACTGTCGTAATATTAACTTGGAGAATTTTTTAAAATGTAGCCTGTTCATCACAGCTTTAAGTATAGGTAGACATTTGGTAAAATTTCAAGCAAGATTGTATTGGCTGTATTTCAACTCTAGGGGGTGTTGTTGACATAGACTGGGATGTGAACAGTTCCTACTGCAGATGTAAATGCTACATTCCCCCTGATCTCATGTAGCATATTTGGAGTGCAGTGGCAAGATCTCGGCTCACTGCAGCCTCCACCTTCCAGGTTCAAGCAATTCTCCTGCCTCAGCCTCCTGAGTAACTGGGACTATAGGCGCACGCCACCACATCCAGTTAAATTTTGTATTTTTAGTAGAGATGAGACGTGAGCCACCATGCCTGGCTCATAAGATCTTTAATCTGCTTGGGATATTTCTGTCCAGTCCCTATTAAACTGTATTAAATGGATAGGGTCAGCTTTTACCCAAACAGGTAGCAGGTTTTTACTATTAATAACTAATATATTGAGCACATACTGATTGCCAAATTTATGCTTATCATTTTGTAATTGTTATTTGATCCTTCAAAGAATCCTGTGACATAGATACCATCATCTTTGCTACAGATGATAAAAGCTGAAATTTGAGCAGTATTTCTGGATTCCTCTTCCTAGTTTCTTTGTATTATTTAAAGTAATGTACAGTAAGGCTGGTACAGTGGTTCATGCCTGTAATCCCAGCACTTTGGAAGGCTGAGGCAGGCAGATCACCTGAGGTCAGGAGTTCAAGATCAGCCTGGCCAACGTGGTGAAACCCCGTCTGTACTAAAATTAGAGAAATTAGCTGGGACTGGTGGTACACACCTGTAGTCCCAGCTACTCTGGAGACTGAGGCGGGAGAATTGCTTCAACCTGGGAAGCAGAGGTTGCAGTAAGCTGAGATTAAGCCACTGTACTCCAACCTGGGTGACAGAGTGAGACTCCATCTCAAAAATAACATAAAATTAAGTAATACATTAAGTGGACAAAATGCCATCGTAGTTGAGAATTTAAAGTCAGACACCCCACAGTCTAAGCACCATGGGGCAGAGACTGTTCTGCACTGTCAAATCCCTAGATTCTGGTGAAGTATATGGCTATAGAAGGTTTATAATAGACGTTTTGGGGAAAATGGATGAAAATAGTAAACTCTGTCAGGAATCTTGTCACAGAAACAATTACAGTGCCTTTTCCTATTTGTTTTCACCAGAAAATTGAATGCATATCAGCTTATTAAGAGAGCAGAATCCTTTCCTAGGAGTTTATTTCTCACTGCCTGTTATAAGGCAGTTTTGACATGGTAGAACCACAACCTAATGACTATAGATGTCACAGTGTACATTTTAAACCTCATAGCCTTAGAATTTGATGAGATCAGGCGTGGTGGCTAACACCTGTAATCCCAACATTTGGGAATCTGAGGTAGGCAGGAATTTGATATCAACCTGGGCAATATAGCGAGATTCCTTCTCAATTTTTTTTTCTTTTTTCTTTTTTCTTTTTTTTTTTTGAGATGGACTCTTGCTCTGCGCCCAGGCTGGAGTGCAGTGGCACCATCTCAGCTCACTGCAACCTCCACCTCCTGGATTCAAGTGACTCTCCTACTTCAGCCTCCTGAGTAGCTGGGATTACAGGTGTGCACCACCATGCCTGGCTAATTTTTGCATTTTTAGTAGAGCTCGGGTTTCACATTGCTGGCCAGGCTAGCCTCAAGCTCCTGACCTTGTGATCCACCCACCTTGGTCTCCCAAAGTGCTAGGATTACAGGCATAAGCCACTGCACCCAGTTTTTTTTTGTTGTTTTGTTTTTGTTGGGAGTCTTGCTTTGTGACCCAGGCTGGAGTGCAGTGGTGCAATCTCGGCTTACTGCATTCTCCTCCTCCTGGGTTCAAGCAATCATCCTAAGAGGCTGGGTTCAGCCTCCCAAGTAGCTGGGATCACAGGCAGTGCCACCATGTCCTGCTAATTTTTGTATTTTTGAGTAGAGATGGGATTTTACCTCTTGGCCAGGCTGGTCTCAAACTCCCGATCTCAGGTGATCCACCATACCTGGCCATCAGTGTCTTTTGGGGAGTGGGAGGGGAGGGGTGGAACAGTCTCATTCTATTGCCCAGGCTGGAGTGCAGTGGCACGATCTTGGCTCACTGCAACCTCAGCCTCCCAAGTAGCTGGGACTATAGGCGTGCACCACCATGCCCAGCTTTTTTTTTTTTTAATAAAGAGAAGGGGTTTCACTATGTTGGCCAGGCTGGTCTTGAACTCCTGACCTTGTGATCTACCCGCCTCAGCCTCCCAAAGTGCTGGGATTACAGGCGTGAGCTACCACACCCAGCCAATTTAAAAAAAAAAAAAAAAGAAAAAATAGAGTCTGCTGGGGTGGTGACATTGAATTTGTATTGGTCTCAGACATTTGTATATGCTATTTGCATGAAGAAGTTTGTTTTTATTGATTGCGTTTTCAACTTGCACGTCTTAAAAATCGTCATGAGAAAATTTGGGGCCAGCCTACATTTCGATGAAGTTGGAAGAATACTATGAGATGCTAAGAAATGGCTAGTAGAGGAGCTAGAGGAAAGATTCAGTTTCCCTTATCCCTGCAACCATCCCTGTAGATATCATCCTTTAAAATAGTATATATTATGTACAGTAGTTAACAAAGTTTTTATAAAGGGAAGGTGTTAATAAGTGTTAGAATGCATATAGAGTGGGTTGTTTTTTTTTTTTTTTTTTTCCTGTTTTTGAGACAAAGTCTCAGTCACCCAGGCTGGAGTGCCCACCTAATTTTTTGTATTTTTAGTAGAGATGGGGTTTCTCCATGCTGGTCAGGCTGGTCTTGAACTCCCGACCTCAGGTGATATGCCCGTCTCGACCTCCCAAAGTGCTGAGATTACAGGCGTGAGCCACTGTATCCGGCCTTGACACGTGTACTCTTAAGATACAAATTTTAATCCCATGACAGTGCATGCAAAAAATATACACACACACACACACACACACACACACACACACACACACACACACACACACGCACAAATTTTAAATAAGAACACTGGGTAAAGTAGGTATAAAAGATTGAGAACTAGAAACAGAAAGTTGAATAAATTTTTTTAAATTGTTAGGATTTTAAAACTTGTAAGAAAAAAATGAAAGGAAGACTCTTATTAGAAATGTAGATTATGGCCGGGCACGGTGGCTCACGCCTTTAATCTCAGTGCTTTGGGTGGCTGAGGCAGGCGGATCACAAGGTCAAGAGATCAAGACCATCCTGGCTAACATGGTGAAACCCTACCACTACTAAAAATACAAAAAATTAACTGGGCATGGTGGCGTGTACCTGTGGTCCCAGCTACTCCTGAGACTGAAGTAGGAGAATCACTTAAACCCAGGAGGTGGAGGTTGTAGTGAGTGAGGCTCTGTCTCAATAAAAGGAGGGAGGGAGGGATTTTGAAGGAAGGAGGAAGAAAGGAATCTTGTATAAAATTCAGTAGGTTAGTACCTAACAAAAGTGGCTGGAATGCTAGCTAGGTGTAGATACCCCTGAAAGACCTGATGTGGTGGCCAGATGCTAGCTTCTTAGTGTAGACACCTCTAAAGACTCGATGTGGTGGCCAGATGCTTTTTGTCTTCACCTTTCCAGTTAACAGATGGAATAGACTTGTAATTCAAATGGATATGCAATCAAGAGGGAAGAGCAAGTACCTGGCTTATTAAGCACAAACTGCCTGACCTTGGAAATTGTTGATAGACCTTCCTTTCTTTCTTTTTTTTCTTTTTTTCTTTTTTGAGAAGGAGTTTCATTCTTGTCGCCCAATCTGGAGTGCAATGGCACCTCTGCCTCCTGGGTTCAAGTGCAACCTCTGTCTCCTGGGTTCAAGCGATTCTTCTGCCTCAGCCTCCCGAGTAGCTAGGATTACAGACATGAGCCACCAGTTCCAGCTAATTTTTGTATTTTTAGTAGAGATGGGGTTTTGCCATGTTAGCCAGGCTGGTCTCAAACTCCTGACCTTAGGTGATCCACTGGCCTCAGCCTCCCGAAGTGCTGGGATTACAGGCGTGAGCACTGAGCCTGGCCCAAGCATACTTTTTTGTTTTTTTTTTTTTTAAGACAGGATCTCACTCCTGTCACCCAGGCTGCTAGAGTAGTGGCATGATCACGACTCACTGCAGCCTTGTACTTCCTGGGCTGAGGTGATTCTCCCAGGCTAGCCTCCCAAGTAGCGGACTACAGCCACGTGCCACCATGCCCAGCTAATTTTTGTATTTTTAGTAGAGAGAGGGTTTCACCATGTTGCCCAGACTGGTGGTGCATGCCAGCATGCCTGGGTAACCAAGCATACTTCAGTTAAATTCAGATAAATATCAAAAGAGGTGTTAGTTCAGGTGGGTACAGAAAATGGGAGTATAGGTCTAAGAAAGGATGAGAATTAGAAAGTAGCTGATTTAGAACTTGCCAGAAATACCAGCAGTCTCAAAATAGAATAGCCTTTGCCACTAAGTTTTACATTGCTGGAGGTGTAGAAGCAGAAATACAAGCAAAGATAAGGCCTCCACTCAAACATGCTTATGTTGTGGCAGAACTTTGAAAATGATTAAACTCATTTTTACTAGTTTTGATGTGATTCTAGGTTATATTTCAGGCCAGTCTATCTAAAATGACAAAGGAAAGTGAATCTTCCCAAAAAAGATCACTTCTTTTTTGTTTTCTTTGTTTCTAAGATTTCATGATTCTCTTGAGTTCATGAGAAGATTCATGTGACAGGGAAAGAAACTCTGGACCTGATTTAACCCCTGGCTCTGTAGCAGAAATGAGGGTGGGAAGATTCAATGAAATTGTGAAACATGTAACTTACAAAACATTTATCTTTTCATTTCAGAAGTAACATTAAATTCAGGCCCTTCGAAAGGCCTGTTTTATTTCTTTAAATGTCAAATAGGAGAAGTTCTCAAAAATTTGAGAGTTAATGCTTTGTTTGTTTGTTTTTGCCTGAAAAGCATTCACAGCTCTGATGGAGGGCAAAATCAATAAGCAGCTGAAGAAAGTTCTTAAGAAAATAGTCAAAGAAGCCCACGAACCGTTGGCAGTAGCTGATGCTAAACTAGGAGGGGTCATAAAGGTAAAGTCATGATTTTGTTTGTCATGCCTGCTAGTCACATCTCACAGCATACCAACTGCAAAGCCTAGCCTTTGTAATAAGTTGCTTATTGTAAGTTCTCAGTACTTGATCTTTTTTCTCTAAGCTACATGATTTCCCCTAACATCAACTGAACCTAGCAGATATTATAGAAGATATAGAAGAACAATAAATGACAAAAATTGGCTTTAACAAATCTGCTACCCATATATCATGCTAGTGTTCTATGTATATCCTGCCATATTTTTGTCTAGCCACATTTTTTTCAACAAAAATGGGGTCCTTATATTTTTTAAAATGTATTTATTAGAAAACTTTAGTAGAGGTATATTGCTAGAGATAAAATGTGAGAGTGGAAAGAAAGTCTAGGAAAATAGCCTCCTAAATACAGAAACAGAACAATTTGAAAGCCAGGCCTGGAGAACAGTGGTACAGTCTCACAGTTCACCACAGACTTGACCACTGCAGTTCTCAAGCAATCCTCCTCCTTCAGCCTCTCCAGTAGCGGGTACTACAGGCACATGGCACCCTGCCTGGCTAATTTTTTATTTTATTTTATTTTAGACAGAGCCTTGCTCTGTTGCCCAGGCTGGAGTGCAGTGCCACAGTCTCCACTCACTACAACCTCTGCCTCCCAGGTTTAAGCGATTCCCCTGCCTTAGCCTCCTGACTAGCTGGGATTACAGATGCCTGCCACCATGCTCAGCTAATTTTTTGTATTTTTATTAGAGATGGGGTTTCACCCTGTTGGCCAGACTGGTATTGAACTCCTGACCTCAGGCAGTCCACCATCAGCCTCCCAGAGTGTTGGGATTACATGCGTGAGCCACGATGCCCATCCTGTAATTTTAAAAAGAAGTTAAATAACAGGTAGTAAAAGATCTCCTTAAACCAACAAATAAGAAAACTACCTGGTCAAATTATATTAATCTTTTTATAGCTTTTAATTTATATAGCCAGGCTGCCTTCTGGAAGCTTGTGTCAGTTTTTACTTCCACCAGTGAGTGATACACTCAAGTATTCTACAGACACACTAGAAATTATACTTTTTGTCCAACTGAGAAATGTATATATTTAAATCAGTGCTACTTTAATATTTAAGGAATAATTTTAGGCTGTGTGCTGTGGCTCCTGATGTAATCCCAGCACTTTGGGAGGCTGAGGTGGAGAATGAGGTCAAGAGTTGGAGATCACCCTGGCCAACATGATGAAATCCCATCCCTACTAAAAATCTAAAAATTAGCCAGTCATGGTGGTTCACACCTGTAATCCCAGCTACTCAGGAGGCTGAGGCAATAGAATTGCTTGAACCTGGGAGCCAGAGGTTGCGGTGAGCCAAGATCACACCACTGCCCTCCAGCCTGGTCAACAGAGTGAGACTTCGTCTCAAAAAAAATGATAATAATTTCAGGAAAGTTTGCTTTTCCTTTACTTAATATATATGTTCTTGTTGTAGGAAAAGCTGAATCTCAGTTGTATCCATAGTCCCGTTGTTAATGAACTTATGAGAGGAATTCGTTCACAAATGGATGGATTAATCCCTGGCGTAGAACCACGTGAAATGGCAGCTATGTGTCTTGGATTGGCTCACAGGTGAGAATTAGTGGAAAAGTCAGTTTATTTTTGTTTGATAAGCAATTAACATAGCACTGTTCTAAGAATGTTACAAAAGCTCTTGTAAACTTCATCAGAACCTCATGAAGAAGATTGTAGTAATATCCTCATTTACAGATGAAACTGATCCCCAAGGTCAATAAAGCTTGTAAGTGGTAAAGCCAGGATTTGAACACAGGCAGTCTTGCTCCATTTCTGGATTCTTAAAATGTCAAAACGTCATCAAAGGAATTCTCTACTCCCCCGAACTTGGATTCTCTATTTCTTGGGCTTTCCCTCTTTTTTTTTAATCTCTGCTAAGTCATGCCGTTCCTCCATCCACTTAATATTTCCCCAGATTCTCTCATCTGCTATGGTCTTATGTAGTATGTGTATATTTGTGTTTTGTTTTACTCTGATTTTTAAAGAGATTTTAGAGTGAGGTAAAGAGGGAGTAGGTACAATGGCTCACACCTGTACTCCCAACTCTTTGGGAGGCCAAGGCAGGAGGACTGTTTGACCCTTTCAGCCCAGGGGTTTGAGACTGCCCTGGGCAACATAGCAAGATGTCTTGTCTCTCTCTCTCTCTCTCTCTCTCTCTCTCTCTCTCTCTCTCTCTCTCTCCCTCCCTCCCCCCCCTCTCCTTCTCTCTCCCTCTGTCTCCCTCTCTCTCCCCCTCTCTCTCCCCCTCTCTCCCCCTCTCCCTCTCCCTCTCCCTCTCTCCCTCTCCCTCTCTCCCTCTCTCTCACCAGGCTGGTCTTGAACTTGTGACCTCAAGTGAGCCACTGGGCCCAGCCTCTTTTTTTATTTTTTTATTTTTTGAAATAGGGCGTTACTTTGTCGCCCAGGCTGGCATGCAGTGGTGCAGTCTCAGCTCACTGCAGCCTTTACATCCTGGACTCAAACAATGCTATCTCAGCCACCCAAGTAGGTGGGACTACAGGTATATGCCACACCATCCCTGGCTGATATTTTTAACTTTTTGTAAAGTTGGGGTTTTGCTATGCTGCCCAGGCTAGAACTCCCAGGCTCAAGTGATCCAGCTGCCTTGGCGTCCCAAAGTGCTGGGACTACAGGTGTGAGCCACCATGCCCAGCTCTGTCCCTATTTTTAATTGCACATTAACCCTACCGTATTTAACTAGAAATCCCTTAGAATAGGCATTACTGCTATCTTGTGATCCATCTGTTCACAAAAAAGTGTAATACTCTGGAATTGCACTACAGATAATAGGGTTTTGAAGAAAATGGTGGGTAGTTACTCAAAACCTATGCAACATTGTAATCAGAGCACTATCAAATACTATTCCTACTAAAATTGTTACAGTTCAAAAGACATCTTAAGTTCATGTAAAAGAAACACTAAACAAAAGTCTGTTTTAAAATTAAAAGGTGGGCATAGATTAAAAGGGTTGAAGCTACTAAGTTAGGGATAAGAGCAAAAACGCACAAAGGTCAGGGAGAGCTTTGTAGTCATTTCTAAGGGGGAACAAATAGTGAAACTGAGTCAAAAATCCAAACTTGGGTAAACCTGCATTGTGTGTAGCAGTGGTTCGTTATCGAGGGCAATCAGCTGGCTCCTGGCTGGGCATTTGGCAATGTCCACAGACATTTTTGGTTGTTACAGTTGGAGGTAGGGTGGGGTCTGCCATGAACATCTAATGGATAAAAGTTAGGGATACTGCTAAAGGTCCTATAATACACAGGGCAGCCACTACAACAAGGAATTAGAAGACCCAAAATGTCAGTTGTGCTGAGATGAAGAAACATTTATATGCAGACAATATTGTTCCTCCACAGCTTTCTGTTTTCATATGGTAAGACTGCTGTAAAGTTCTTTAACTGGTAGTGTAAAGCATTAATGTGTTGTAAAATATTGCATGAACCAATATGGTGCGGTTTTTTGTTGTTGTTGTCGTTGTTGTTTTGTGAGATGGGGTCTTGCTCTGTTGCCCAAGCTGGACTGCAGTGGCACGTGATAACAGGCTCACTGCAACCTCTGCCTCCTTGGTTCAAGCAAGTCTCGTGCTTCAACCTCCCAGGTAGCTGAGATTCAGGCAAGGCATGCCCCACCACACCTGACTAATGTTTGTAGTTTTAATAGAGATGGGGTTTCACCATGTTGGCCAGGTCCTAACAAGTGATCCACCCACCTCAGCCTCCCAAAATGCAGGAATTACAGGCATGAGCCACCACGCCCACTCCAATATAACTCTTCTGTTACACAGTTTATCCTATTTGTCATTCATACATAAACTCATTTATGTTACAGAAATACAGGTTGTAGCAGTATATATGGATTTTTTTAAATGTGTGCTTTCTGATCTTGCATGATACATTGCTACTTAGCTGATTTTTCTTAGAAAAATACAAATTATAAGGCTGGGCGCTGTGGCTCACTCCTGTGATCCCAGCACTTTGGGAGGCTGAGGCCAACCAATCACCTGAGGACAGGAGTTTGAGACCAGCCTGACCAACATGGTTAAACCCTGTCTCTACTAAAAATACAAAAATTAGCCAGGCATGGTGGTGGGCACCTGTAACCTCAGCTACTCAGGAAGCTGAGGCAGGAGAATCGCTTGAATCTGGGAGTTGGAGGTTGCGATGAGCTGAGATTATGCCACTGCACTCCATCCTGGGCAACAGAGTGAAACTCTCTCAAAAGAAAAACTAAAAAACAATTATAGCTCTGAAAGGGATTTGAGTGAAAAAAAAAAACTTTCAGGTGTTAATTTAAGTGCTTTCCCTAGATGCTATCTTACTAATTTACTTTCCCCTTTCTCCCCAGCCTGTCTCGATATAGATTGAAATTTAGCGCTGATAAAGTAGACACAATGATTGTTCAGGCAATTTGTAAGTATAGTTCATGCAAAGTCTGATTTGTTGCTCTATCCTTCATGCGTTTTATACTGTTGAAACTACCTTTTATGATCTATCTGTTGAGAAAAAGAAAGGAGGCCAGGCACAGTGGCTCACGCCTTTAATCCCAGCACTTAGGGAGGCCAAGGTGGGCAGATCACCTGAGGTCAGCAGTTCGAGACCAGCCTGGCTAACATTGCCAAACTCCATGTCTACTGAAAGTACAAGAAAATTATCTAGGCTTTCTGGTGCACACCTGTAATCCCAGTTACTCAGGAGGCTGAGGCAGTAGAATCACTTGAACCCAGAAGGCGGAGGTTGTAGTGAGCTGACATCGCATCACTGCACTCCAGTCTGGGCAACAGAGCAAGAACGCATCTCAAAAGGGAAGGAGAAAGAAGATCAGCTAAAACTTATACTAAGTAAATAAATTTGAAAATGCGGAATAAAAGAAACTACCCATAATTTGGCTGTTTGGGCATTATGTGAATCACAGAATTAACATTACATAAAATAATTCATTTATTTTTTTGATGAAAATGTTAAAAACATTAAGTGGAATCTGTATAGTTGTGTATTCTGCTGTGTCATTTAAATGATTTTTAGAAAGCTTGAAAGCTCAAAATTTTCTTTCTTTTTTTTTTTTTTTGGAGACAGTGTTTTGCTCTTGTTGCTCAGGCTAGAGTGCAATGGCGTGATTCTCCTGCCTCGGCCTCCCGAGTAGCTGGGATTACAGGGTTTTTTACATGTTGGTCAGGCTGGTCTTGACCTCTGGGCCCCAGGTAGTCCACCTGGCTACCTGAGATTTATACCCGAAAGAATTAAAAACAGGAACTCAAACTTCTTGTACCCCTGTGTGCATAACAGTGTTACTTACAAAACCAAATAATGGAAACTGCATTGTGTATACAGCTTGAATATTCCTAATCTGAAATTTAAAATGCTCCAAAATCTAGAAATTTTTGTGCTACCACATAAAGCCAGAAGTGGAAAACTACACCTCTACCACATGTGACAGGTAGTCAAAACTATTTAAAATATTGCATTAAATTATCTTCAGGGTTTTATATGTAAGGTGTATGTGAGTAGATTTCCTATTTAGACTTCAAGTCCAAACTTCAAGATATCTCATATGTGTTTGCAAATATTCCGAAATACTTCTGGTCACAAGCATTTTGGGTAACATACACCCAGCCTGTACACACAGTGAATGTCAGTCAGCCTTAAGAAGAAATGAAATTCTGATACATATTTCTACTTGATAAATATGCTAAGTGAAATAATCACAAAATACTACATGATTCTGCTTATAAGAAGTACCTAGAATAGATGATTTCATTGAGACAGAAGTATAGAGATAGCTAGAGGTTGGGGGAAGGTGGGAATGAGGAGTTTACTGTTTAATGGATACAGAATTTTTGGTTTCTCATGATAAAATTGCTCCGGAAATAGATCGTGGTAATGGTTGCATAACATTGTAAATGTACTTAATGCTACTGAATTGCACACTTAAAAATGGTTGAAGTGTTAAATTTTATGTCATGCGTATTTTACAATAAATCTCTTTTAAGTTCCTGTGTTTTTTTTTGTTTTTGTTTTTCATTTTAATCTACAGCCTTGTTAGATGACTTGGATAAAGAACTAAACAACTACATTATGCGATGTAGAGAATGGTATGGCTGGCATTTCCCTGAATTAGGAAAAATTATTTCAGATAATTTGACATACTGCAAGTGTTTACAGAAAGTTGGTGAGTAATTTGTTTGTCCTTTAAGTCATTGAAAGTAAAGGAATTTGGCCAGGCATGCTGGCTCACGCCTGTAATCCTAACACTTTGGGAGGCTGAGGTGGGAGGATCACAAGGTCAGGAATTTGAGACCAGCCTAGCCAACATGGTGAAACCTCGTCTCTACTAAAAATACAAAAATTAGCTGGGTGTGGTGGTGGGCACCTGTAGTCCCAGCTACTCGGGAGGCTGAGGCAGGAGAATCACTTGAACCCAGGAGGTGGAGGTTGCAGTGAGCTGAGATCCCACGAGCGTACTCCAGCCTGGGGTGACTGGGCAAGACTCTGTCTGAAAAAAAAAAAAGTAAATGAATTTGCATCCTAAAACATGAGTTACAAGCATTTTGTTAAGCAAGATTCCCAGGGTTTTTGCAATTTCTATGTATTTGGGAAGTCTAGCAATTTAGTGTCTTTAATGTAAGAAACAAAATGAATTTTAACTTAGATTTTGATGGCCTGTAATATGACATTAGTACCTGATACTAAATAGCCATATTCCTGTCTGTACCGTTAACATACAGAGGAACTTGATTGTTGATAAATACGGCTTACTTGGCTTACTAATTACTGGCCTCAGCTTCAGTATAAAATCTGTGACATTATTAGTCCTGTCTTTTTAAATTTTTGCCACTTATTTTCTGAAATGAGTTTTGTGGCATATTTATTTAGTTTTTACTCTATTTTTTGGAGGAAGGTGGTGGGGAGAAATTTTATCTCTAAACTCAAACCCTTAAGAGAGGAAAACTATTATACTAGGTCAAACTTCTTCATTTTTTTGTTTTGTTTAGGCATCCTTTTCATTGGCTTTCTACTTTTTCTTTTGACTGTTTTGCTGGATTTTATATAATTTGTTGAAGAGTGATTCTCCCTCATCCTCTGCAAACATTCCATAGGCGATAGGAAGAACTATGCCTCTGCCAAACTTTCTGAGTTCCTGCCAGAAGAAGTTGAAGCAGAAGTGAAAGCAGCTGCGGAGATATCAATGGGAACGGAGGTTTCAGAAGAAGATATTTGCAATATTCTGCATCTTTGCACCCAGGTAAATTTTACTGCTAAAGAATCTAGTTGTGCTACTACCAGCTCTATAATACTAATTTTTCTGATGGCAATGATGATTTTTACAGTTAACGTTGTTCACCTGATAACGTATATATGAAGGTGTTCAGTCACTACCTCATCTGATGCCATCATGATTTGTATACTTTAAAAGGGGAAATACATACTCAAAGGAAGTAATTTATAATCATATGAATAATTAACCAAAAATCCATTAAGATGGCAGAGAAGTATTGCTTAGAATCTTTTATGGCCAAGATTTTCAGGAAGTATAATAAGTGGTTTATATATATTGTATAACAAAGTCCTTACAATAGCTGTTTTATAGAAAACCAATGTTAGGCATAGTTGATGTAGCCAGGGTTGTGTAGCTGCTTTTTCATATTGAGGGCTCCAGTGTTTTAGACATAGGAATTATACTGTTTTTACTGATATTTGTGACTTAATTTATTCCTTATATTAGGTGATTGAAATCTCTGAATATCGAACTCAGCTCTATGAATATCTACAAAATCGAATGATGGCCATTGCACCCAATGTTACAGTCATGGTTGGGGAATTAGTTGGAGCACGGCTTATTGCTCATGCAGGTGATGGTTTTAATGTTATTTTGTAAACATGAGTGTTTGAAGTATTTTCTGGCTAGGATTTTGTTTACATCTTTAAATCACAGCTATTAAAAGAAATTGTAAGTAATAACACAAAAGTAGATGGTATGTAGGAGATGAATAAGGGCCAAGTGTTCAATGATGATTTTTATTTGTTTGCCTGATTTCCTTTTGGATAATGAAGGCATGTTTAGTCACTACCTCTTCTGAGACACTTGGGGTCCATTGTTTGAAGTTTAGTAGGGTTAATTAGAATAATCAGATGAATGTAGGAGGTTAAAACAGTTAACATTTTCATAATAAGAAACTCATTAGACATAGATTTGAATACAGTTTTAAGAAATCACTGTAGAGGATATATACCCTTGATTGATTATCTTAGTTTCACTTTCACTATTGAGTGTGTGGTTGTAATTAATATATGACTTTCAAAAATATTTTCAGCAACCGATTTATAATAAAGCTTTGTATACATGTATGGCAATATTATAAGGATGATAGGCTATAATTAAAATGCTATCAGTGTTTAAAACGGCATAACTCCTTTTTTGTTTTTTGGTTTTTTTTGACATGGAGTTTTACTCTGTTGCACTGGCTGGAGTGCTGTGGCACAGTCTCTGCTCACTGCCTCCTGGGTTCAAACAATTCTCCTGCCTCAGCCTCCCAAGTTGCTGGGGTTACAGGGGCCTGCCACCACACCTGGTTAATTTTTGTAGTTTTAATTGAGATGGGGTTTCACTATGTTGGCCAGGCTGGTCTCAAACTCCTGACGTCAGGTGATCCACCTGCCTCGGCCTTGCAGAGTGCTTGGGATTACAGGCAGGAGCCACTGCGTGCAGTCTGGCATAATTTCTTTAGCTGCATCATTAATCAAAGGTTTCATTCAAGTGCCTGCAGCTGTAAGATCAGATGGTTTCATTTTCTTCACCTGTTTTCTTACATACAGCTAAAGCTGTAGCAGTAATCGATGGCAGGGGTTAATAGAAGTATGTATTTGTTGGCTGGGCACGGTGGCTCACTCCTGTAATCCCAGCACTTTGGGAGGCCACGGTGGGTGGATCATGTGAAGTAAGGAATTTGAGAAGCCTGGCCAACATGGTGAAACCCTGTCTCTACTAATAGCACAAAAATTAACCGGCCGTGGTGGCATTCACCTATAACCCCAACTACTCAGGAGGCTGAGGCAGGAGAATCTCTTGAACCCAGGAGGCGGAGGTTGCACTGAGCCAAAATTGTGCCATTGCACTCCAGTCTGGGTGACAAGAGTAAAACTCCATCTAAAAAAAGAAGTATGTATTTGTTGCACTTTAAAAAAGATGTCTCATGGTAAAGTTCGTAGCATTAATGGTGAGTGTGCTTTCTGACAGGAAATATTCTATACAACATATTCAGCTAAGCAGCATGTTGATAACTCACTAGTACAGTAGTCCTCAGCTATCCATGAGGATATATTCTGAGCCCCCGCCTCCACCACCTATGGATGTTTGAAACAGGATAGTAGTGAACTCTGTGCTGTATATGCTGTTTTTTCCTAAACACACATACCTATGATAAAGTTTAATTTATAAGTTAGGTACAGTAGGACATCAACAACAGTAATAATAGAACAATTATGACAATATCCAGTGTCACTATTTTTCTGCATTGGTTACTTGAACATAAGCACTGCAATACTGTACTGTGGAGAGGGCCATGAAAGTGACTGATGGGTAGATAAGGATAACTCATGTTCTTGGGGAGACTGAGTGTGGTGGCAAGAGATTTGAAACTTTGGAGCTGTTTATTTCTGGAATTTCCTTTTTAATATTTTTAGACTGCAGTTGACTACAGGTAATTGAAACCACAGAAAGTGAAACCACAGATAGGGAACTATTAATTTACTTCTAGGAATATATTTTCCTAATCCATAGCTGAATCAACAGCGGTAAGTAAGTTGTGAATTTATCATATGGTTATGCTACCGAGATGTCCTAATAAATGTGTTTATTTGTAGGCTTTTTCATATCTAAAGCAACAGAATATTTGATACAATCTCAGAAAGCAGGGGCCAGATTAGTGTTCTTGTGTGTGACATATTTATGTTACTACTGTAGTATACTAATGGAATATAGAATAGTACTACCATCTCTGGGGTCAATAGAAACATTGAACTAAAAAGCTTAACCATCAGTTTGCTCTAGGCATTCATCACAAACCTGCTTGTGCTGATGAAAGAATTACAAATGAAACATCGGGCTTTTTAGGGATTCTGGCTTAAATAATTCTGTATTATATGTGATTTTTATTTTATTATGGTGGGTATAATAATTCTGTAGGTCTTTTGTTTTAGTACATGCAACATTCAGATATTTGGAAATGCATTCTTTGTAACTTTCTTCTTTTGTAGGTTCTCTTTTGAATTTGGCCAAGCATGCAGCTTCTACAGTTCAAATTCTTGGAGCAGAAAAGGCACTTTTCAGAGCCCTCAAATCTAGACGGGATACCCCTAAGTATGGTCTCATTTATCATGCTTCACTCGTTGGCCAGACAAGTCCCAAGCACAAAGGAAAGGTGTGTTAGTTACATGGTTTTGTTTTTTTGGGTTTTTTTTTTTTTTTTTTTGAGGTTGGACTTTTTCATTTTATTATATAACCCATTTTTCTTCTCTATAGTGCATATTACATCTTTGTATTGTCTCTTTCTTATTAAATAGAGAAAGGTGAGTTATTTAAAAAGCACTTTGTGGCCGGGAATAGTGGCTCACGCTTGTAATCCCAACACTTGGGGAGGCCGAGGTGGGTGGATCACCTGAGGTCAGGAGTTCAAGACTAGCCTGACCAACATGGAGAAACCCCATCTCTACTAAAAATACAAAAACTATCCAGGCATGGTTGTGGGTGCCTATAGTCCCAGTTCCTCAGGAGGCTGAGGTAGGTCACCTGAGATCAGGAGTTGGGCCAGCCTGACCAACAGCCGAAGTAGCTGGGATTACAGGAACGTGCCACCACGCTCAGCTGCTTTTTGTGGTTTTAGTAGAGATGGGGTTTCACCATGTTCGCCAGCTCCTGACTTCATGGTCCATCACCTTGACCTCCCAAAGTGCTGGGATTACAGGTATGAGTCATCATGCCTGGCCTAAATTTGTAATAGCCTTAGGGAGATGTACATATCTCTATTTTACTGATGATGAAACTGAGGCTTAGACAAGTTAAATACTTTCAGTCTTTTTGAATGATGTGTAGTTTAACAGAACTAAACTGAAATTTGGTAAAATCTAGAGTAAAGTGGTAGAGGTAATAAAGGGTTCAATAAAATAAACCAACCCACGCATATTTAAGATTGTTATGGGTTAAAGATGCACTCGTTTTGAATAATCTGAAGGCACAGAACTAATGTCACTGAGTAGAAACTAAAGTTTAAAAATGTTAAAAAAAAAAAAAAAAAAAAAAGTCCGGGCATATTGGCACATGCCTGTAATCCCAGCTCTTTGGGAGGTCAGGGCAGGCGGATCACAAGGACAGGAGTTTGAGACCAGCCTGGACAACATGGTGAAACTCCATCTCTACTAAAAATACAAAAATTAGCCAGGGATGGTGGCATGTGCCTGTAATCCCGGCTACTCAGGAGGCTGAGGCAGGAAAAATAGCTTGAACTGGGGAAGCAGAGGTCACAGTGAGCCAAGGTCATGCTATTACACTCCAGCCTCGGTGACAGAGCAAGACTTAGTCTCAAAAAAAAAGTTTGAGCTATTATTTTACATGAATTACTATAAAATCTTTTCAGCCACAGAAGTGTTGGTGCTGATGTATAGCCATTAGGTTGTGGCAAAGGTTGAAATATGATGAGTGATTTGAATTGCATGATTCATAATACTTTTATAACTCCTTGTTTTAAAACATCCTAGAATAAATGATAATGTGATTTGCTGAAACTGTCTATGAATAAGTTGTTGAGGATTTTACACCTGAACTTGGAATATAGTTCTTCGTGGTTTTTCTATTAGATTTCTCGAATGCTGGCAGCTAAAACTGTTTTGGCTATCCGTTACGATGCCTTCGGTGAGGATTCCAGTTCTGCGATGGGAGTTGAGAACAGAGCCAAATTAGAGGCCAGGTTGAGAACTTTGGAAGATAGAGGGGTAAGAACCACATTATCCGTATTGCAGAAGTATTACCTGTCAAAAGTTAATATGAGTAGATTTATGGAATTGATTTGCTAAACAGTTTTATGATACATATTAGTATGTCTAAAGTATTCTTATTGTGCCTACTGTTAACAATTGCTCTTATTTACCAAGAATTGATGTATGCAACAGTGTTTGCCATTAGGATATGCTATTTAAAATAAAACGAAAAATAGCAGAAGTTGCAGTTTGCTGGCCCAGTGATTCACTAGACTGTATGGTGTATTATAAAGAGATTATGGCTTAGAATTGTATTTGTAATTTTTCTTTTTCTTCTTAGATAAGAAAAATAAGTGGAACAGGAAAGGCATTAGCAAAAACAGAAAAATATGAACACAAAAGGTGAGTACATTTAAGTTAGGATGGGGTGAATAGTTGTTTTAAATTGTTAATTATTGACAGCAGTTTTTATTATGAACTTCACCTTGATGTGCCCCTAGGTTTTTCAAATTTATTTGACAAAAATTGTGTATATTTATTGTGTACATGTCACTTTTGGAAAACATGCGCATTGAGGAATGATTAAATCAAGCACATTGATATGCATTGTCTTTTGTAGTGAGGAAAAAATCTACTTAGCAATTTTCAACAATATAACACATTGTTACTAACTCTAGTTACCATGTTGTACACCCCTTTTTTTCATACCATTTAGTTTTCCATATTCACTTATAGTTTTCATTGATAGTAAATTTTTAAATCTAAAGTTCCTCTATAATATGTTCTTTATCAAAAAGTTCATTCAGAGTTAATCCCTAAAGAAACCTATTTTGTAAAAAGTATAGAGACGGAAAACATGTCTAAAAATGGCTGAGGCATGATAAAGTATTCAAACTTAACTATCAAATTAACAAAATATTTGTATGTGGAGGAGTATTTGGGTTATTTATTTGAGGTAATGCTCAATGCTGATGAGGTTGTGATGATAGAAGTAGAATGTGGTATAGCTATTCTGGGAAGCCATTTCACAGTATGTATGTATCAAGATTCTTCAAAATGTTCCTAGTCATTAGCCTAATAAATTATACTTTCAGGACTCATAATCCTTCAAGAATGTTAATAGTAAAATCTTATGCTATTAGTGGATGAAGAGGATAATATATAGTAACATTACCATTTATAAACACATATTTAAATACAATTACTTTCCTGTTTTCTGGAAAGAAACCAAATGTGTTTCTGTGGGCATTCACCTTTTCTTTTTTTATGAATTTTCCAGGCTTTCTATGATGGCCATACATCCTGCAATATTTACAGTCTGTAATTTATTGTCTTTAGTTGACAAACATGGGAGGTTTTTTGGTTTGTTTTTGTTCTGGGGGAGACGGAGTCTCACTCTTGCCAGGCTGCAGTGTAATGGTGCTATCTTGGCTCACTGCAACCTCTGCCTCCTGGGTTCAAGTGATTATCCTGCTTCAGCCTCCCGAGTAGCTGAGACTAGGCGCGTGCCACCACGTCCAGCTAAATTTTTGTGTTTTTAGTAGAGACAGTTACTTTTTTTTTTTTTTTTTAAGACGAGGTTTCACCATATTGGTCAGGCTGGCCTTGAACTCCTGACCTCAGGTGATCCGCCCGCCTTGGCCTCCAAAGTGTTTGGATTACAGGCGTGAGCCACCACGCCCAGCCTAGTAGAGACAGTTTCATTGTGTTAGCCAGGATGGTCTTGATCTCCCGACCTCGTGATCCACCCGCCTGAGCCTCCCAGAGTGCTGGGATTACAGGTGTGAGCCACCATGCCAGCCTTGTTTCTTAAATTATGAATGTCTTTAACCTATAAAAATTAAAGTGATACAGTTTACAAGTCTTCTTAAGAAACAGAACATTTTTTAGCTTGTTTTGAACAAATTATTTCAGTGTTCCTATGCAATTAATGCTTTTTACTTTAAACATGCACTTGAAGCATCAGTTCACATTTTAGGCATTCATTTCAGTATTTTCTTTCTGCTTACATTAGAACAAAAGCAAATGTTGGGTTCTCAGAAATCTTTTCCATGTGTATGTATCTGTATTCTTTCTTCTCTTGTGATCTTATGATGAAGACTTCTGTACTAAGCTTGGTTTAGATTTTTTGTTCTGCCTTTTTTCATTTAATTGTGTAGTATTCTGAAAGTTGGATTGGTTCAGTTTTCACTTTCTAGTTAGTTGTAAAGACATTTTTTTCTCCTTTCATTTCCCCCATGCTGATTGAGTGTTTTCCTGTATCATAGTAACTACATTGATTACTAAATCAGAATTCATTTAGCTCACCACTTCTCTTGAATGTGATTGACCTACTTGAAAAATACTAATACCTTTACCTTTTGGAAACTATTAGTCTTCATAAACTGCCCCAAAGCCACTAAAATGAAACAACATTGTGTGTTTATGTAAGTATTATCTAATGGCATTTTCTTTATCTCTTGAGAATTATTTCAGTTACAGATACTTGTAGAGATTTTCTAAAACTTTTTGGGTCTTTCAGTGAAGTGAAGACTTACGATCCTTCTGGTGACTCCACACTTCCAACCTGTTCTAAAAAACGCAAAATAGAACAGGTAGATAAAGAAGATGATATTACTGAAAAGAAAGCGAAGAAAGCCAAGATTAAAGTTAAAGGTTAGTTTGAATTTTTTTTTTAACACAATATATACTCATTTCTTAAGAACTATGGACTTTGTGAGTCTTAGAAGTCATGCCATTGCACTTTATTATAAAACTACTCGTTGAATACTAATGGTGTTTAATAATGCCGTTACGTTCTCTGGGAATAGTTAGGATATTGTTAAATTTATCAGACTTTACAGAGGAAATGTGAGAAGCGTAGTCAACTTACGTATTTTACTAAGACTACCAGTACTTCAATTTCTACTACATGAACTGTTTTGAGAATTAAGAGAAAAAAACGAATGTGTTTTCTGAATTGGTTGTTGAAAATTTTTTGTTTTATATAAAGTTAAGAATGAATATAGAATTGATGGAACAGTGATTTTCTTCATTGTTTTGTTATATGGAGCAGACTAGAAGGAATACATACTGGTAGCCTGCTGTCATAGTTACAGTATCTAATAGGTGCTCACCAGTTAACTGGGCTGTCTTGTGAAGTTGATAAGCAGGTGCCCCATTAAAAGTTGAACCTTTGGGGTTTTTTTGTTTGTTTGTTTGTTTTTAATTTTTCATCTGTCCCTTCTCATAACCAAGAAAGACGAACCTGTGTTTGTTGAACACATACTAGCAAGTCTTAGAAGAGTAAATTATTAACAGAATGATTGCTTTAACTTAGTTTCTAAATAGCTTAGTGGTCAAAAGTGTTTGATCTGCAAATGTGGATAGTATACATGATAGAGAAAACAATTTATTTAGCTTTTATGCTTCTTTTTTTGAAGAGTAAGGAGATTCCTAAACCCATTAGTAGCATTTGAGGCACGTCTTTGTTGCCTCAATTGTGTATCTAATAAGCTTTTCCAATTTATCTGTCAGTTTTCCATCCCACATCCCCTCCCCCCGTTATTTTTTGTTGTTGGTTGGTTGGTTGTTTTGAGGCAGAGTCTCCTCTGTCGACAGGCTGGAGTGCAGTGGCATGATCTTGGCTCACTGCAACCTTCGCCTCCTGGGTTGAAGTGATTCTCCTGCCTCAGCCTCCCGAGTAGCTGGGATTACAGGCACACACCACCGTGCCTGGCTAATTTTTGTGTTCTTAGAAGAGATGGCGTTTCACCATGTTGGCAAGGCTGGTCTTGAACTCTTGACCTTGTGATCCACCTACCTCAGCCTCCCAAAGTGCTGGGATTACAGGCTTGAGCCACCATGCCCAGCCCTTCCCGCTCTTTTATATGTAACAATTCTAGTTGCTTTGGCCATCAACCTTGACTTTTTTTTCTCATGACTCAATCTAGTCTGACAGCAGATCCTCTCAATTCCACCTGAAAGTAGAAGCCCCAGTGGAACCACCATTAGCTTTTTTATCTAAATTTATTCCAGCCGTACTGTCCTGCTTGCTATTTTCTGAACCTACTATCCATCTACTTCTCCCATCCACCCTCTAAAAAGCCTTATGACTTCAGCAGTTGCTCTTTTCTGCCTGGAATATTTTCCCTCAAGATAAGTGTATCATTCACTCCCTCACCTCTTTTAGGTGTTTGCCAACCATTCTGTCTAAAATGGCCGTATATTCTGCCCTTTTCCAACATTCCCCTTCCTGCTTTATTTTTATTTTTACCACTTTAAATCTATTATGTAATGTATCATTTAGGTCTCTCTACTGTGCCACCAAAATTAAAAAGATTCATAGAGAAAGGAATATTTTTGCCTCTAGTGCCTTGCTCAAATTTTTTTTTTTTTTTTTTTTTTTTTTTTTTTTTTTTTTGTGGTGGGAGAGGGAGATGGAGTTTCACTCTTGTTGCCCAGGTTGGAGTGCAATGGTGCCATCTCACCGCAACCTTCATCACTCGAGTTCAAGTGATTCTCCTGCCTCAGCCTTCCAAGTAGCTGGGATTACAAGCATGCGCTACCATACCCAGCTAATTTTTTTGTATTTTTAGGAGAGATGGGGTTTCTTCATGTTGATCAGACTGGTCTGGAACTCCTGACCTCAGGTGATCTGCCCACCTCGGCCTCCCAAAGTGCTGGGATTACAGGTGTGAACCACTGTGCCCAGCCTTGAATTGTTTAGTACAAACTCTGGCATAAATATTATTTAGTTGCTGAATTTTTTATTTTATTTATTTTGTTTGAGACAGAGTCTTGCTTGGTCGCCCATCTGAAGTGCAGTGGCATGATCTTGGCTGACTGCAAACCTCCGCCTCCTGGGTTCAAGTGATCGTCCTGCCTCAGCCTCCTAAGTAGCTGGTATTACAGGCATGCACCACCACGCCTGGCTAATTTTTTTGTATTTTTAGTAGAGACAGGATTTCACCATGTTGGCCAGGCCAACACTCGAACTCCTAACCTCAAGTGATCCTCCTGCACTTGGCCTCCTAAAGTGCTGAGATCACAGGTGTGAGCCACCACACCCAGCTGGTAACTGAATTACTTTTTTTTCTTTCTTTTTCTTTTTTTTGTAGATAGAGTCTTACTCTGTCGCCCAGGTTGAAGTGCAATGGCGCCACCTCAGCTCACTGCTACCTCCACCTCTCAGGTTCAGGCAGTTCTCCTGCCTCAGCCTCCCAAGTAGCTGGAATTACAGCCTCCCAAGTAGCTGGAATTGAGCCATCGTGCCGGGCTGGTCATGAATTTCTAATGATAGCTATGTGTTTGAGTCCTTATTGTAATGTGTGCTAAGCATTATACTTAGTATTTTGTGTGCATCATCTCTTTAAATCTCAGTAACAATCTAATGAGATAAGACATTCTTAAATTTTATAGATGAGGATATAGAGTTTTACCAGGGGTAAATAAAATTATTCAGGGCTGCAGCAGGTAGAATAAACCCAGGCCGCCTTCAGAGTGCAAGCTCTTAACTATTTCTAATATAATTGACTCTCTTCCCAAAAATGATAGGGGATCAGATGACCTTTGTTTTAATCCTGATTTTTATACAAAACTTCATGGTTGTGAGAAAATTGCTCTGAGGTCTGTCTATATCATTTGTTAAAGTTAGTGGTAGGATGACCTCCCAATTATAAAATAAACAATATAAACATTGGATAGTTGATGAGAATGACAGACAAAAAAAAAAAAAAAAACTAGGGCTCAAACGTTTTTGGAAGGAGTGAAATCTGATACAGTGTTAATTTGTTTTGCCTTTACATTTACCCTATTCAGTTGAAGAAGAGGAAGAAGAAGAAGAAGTAGTGGTAGAAGAAGAGGAAACATCTGTGAAGAAGAAGAAAAAGGGTAAAAAGAAACACATTAAGGAAGAACCACTTTCTGAGGAAGAACCATGTACCAGCACAACAATTCCTGTATGTTTGTTTATAATTATCAGTACTCTCTTGGCATGGGCAGGTTCTCCATATTTTACTATCCTCTATATCAGAAATGAGCAGGCATTTTAAAAAATGGTTTTCATTGATGGGGAGGTAAAAGTGAAATGGCTTTGTTGTATTTGTATAATAAAAGGCCATTTCCCAAATCTAGGATTTATTAACAAAAATTGAGTTTGCATTGAGGGGAAAAGATTTGCTGAAGCTTACTTTTATAGGCGAGGTTTTTATATCTTGCATTTTAATCTTTTCCCTGAATTTGTTTTCAAGGGAAACAGATTGATTTTGCATTTTATAAAGAAGAGTGATTACTCACCCATACAATTACAGCTCTTTGAAAGCATTCTTGTTGGCTATTTTCAGAGTCCAGAGAAAAAGAAGAAAAAGAAAAAAAAGAGAGATAATGAGGACTAACAAAGGAATTACAGTTATATCACTTGGACGCATCATGCTTAAGATTCCATTGGAAGCATACCAGGGATGCTCTCTAACATAATCAAGGGAAGGTTCAGTGAAACAAAGTGATTTATCATCTGTAACTTCAAACCTGTTTGTGTCTTGACATCAACTCTGTTAACCTTATGTCATCATTTCTTAGAGTCTTTGATAATACAAATAAAATTTTCTTTGTATTTTAAGACAATTTTGTGATCTCTTTATATCTTGGATAGAGAATCTTTGGCTCTTTCTATAGTTTGACATATGATGATTATATTGTTTTGATAAATATAACTGAAAGGTGAGAGTTGTTAATGGTTAATTTGAAACTTAATCTTTTGGAAGGCAGTGACTAAGTGTACTAATTCAAGAACCCCAGTCTAATGTGTTTTTCTTGCCTTTTTGAATTACTTTATTTTCTACCTTTTATCTTTCTGCCTATTTATTTAAATAAAGATTTGTTTCTTATTCAAATTTTAATATTAGGTGATCAAAACTTCTTGGTACCTGTTTGGAAGGGTAGGGGGACAGTATCCCTACCTTTATTTACTTGTTTACAATTCTAAAAGGCACACCAAAATGTTTCTTTTTCTTTCTTTCTTTCTTTCTTTTTTTTTTTTTTGGCGGAGTTTCGCTCTTGCCCAGGCAGGAGTGCAATGACACAATCTTGGCTCACTGCAACCTCCACCTCCCGGGTTCAAGCAATTCTCCTGCCTCAGCCTCCCAAGTATCTGAGATTACAGGTGCCTGCTACCACATCTGGCTAATTTTTGTATTTTTAGTAGAGACAGCGTTTCACCATGTGTCCAGGCTGGTTTCAAACTCCTGACTACAAGCGTGAGCCACCATGCGCAGCCCAAAATAATTCTTAAGACCCTGATTTGCTTTTAAAGTAGTCAACCTGAAGTGACATTTTAAAAGGTTGTACAAGGTGATAATAAAGGAGAATAACAGAAAAAACAAAGTGTCAGTGGGAGTGACAAAAAAAGCAGGACAATAGAATACCAAAGAAAAATCTTTATTTCTGAGTGATGTGTTTAGTGTGCAAACAGAAGCCTGGTGGACCACCTTAATGTCATTACAGTCATGAGTTTCATAATCTCGGCTCACTGCAACTGCTGCCTTCTGGGTTTCAAGCAATTTTCCTGCCCCGGCCTCCCAAGTAGCTGGGATTACAGGCACCCACCACCACACCCAGCTAATTTTTTGAATTTTTAGTAGCGCAAGGTTTTACTGTGTTGGCCAGGCTAGTCTCAAACTTCTGATCTCATGATCGGCCTGCCTCAGCCCCGCAAAGTGTTGGGATTACAGGCATGAGCCACCACTCCTGGCCCCACCTCTGCTTTTCAAGGCGACCGCCTCTCTCTGGTTTCCTCATTTGTAAATCACAGATGTTGGTCAGTTTTACCCCTCCTAACTCATTTGTAGAAAATGAAATGACACACTTTCAGAGATGTTACTAGGTTTCAAATTTAGTTAATTTACTTGAAGTAAATGTTGATAAAATACATGCAGCCATCCCTAGACAAAGTTATGTAATAAAGCTGGTTATCTTGTTCCCAGGAGAACATTGTCATTTTTTTATCACCCTCTTGTACCACAGATTCCTAATTTGGGACAAAACAGACTTTATGATCAACTTGATGAAAATGGCCTATCCACCTACCGCGAGCTCTGTAGTCGAAGGTTGACATCCACAGCAAGATAGATTTTTGAGAAACCGAAATAATAAACTTCTAGTTGAATAGTCTTCTGCAGACTTGTAGAAAGCATAGTTGAATCACACAGCAACCAGCTCTTATAAAGGCTGAAGGCTTAATTATTTAAAACACTAACCAAAAGGTACGTTTTGGTTCTACTTGATACTATGGAAGCATTTGTCCTAATGAAAAGCCTTATGAACTTAAGTTTGAAATCGGAAATTTGGGTTGATATTATATGCCTGGTTTTGATTGGTAAATTTTAAGAATTTCTGTGGCTGCATCACAAAAAATCTCTGCTGAAAACCTGATTCTCCACTTCCCTTCAAAAATGTAAATTTCTATTTTCTGGTTTAAACTACTGTTATCTGTTCATTGCCTTCTGGTTCCTCAGCACGCATCACAAGGCACTTGGGTGAGCTGTCCTCTCTCCTCCATCTTCAGAACATTATCTGCAGCACTCTGTCTCAGGGCTCTTTTAGAAAGGATTTATTTGCTGCCCGTGAAGGGTTCTCTGATTCATCTGTTGCTTCTCTTTGGTCATTTTCGGACTTGGCTCAGTCTCATCCTTTATCCCAGGTAGGGCCAAATGTCTCAAACCCTAACTAGTATACATAGAAATTATCTAGAGACCTTGCTTGATAAAATGCAAATCTGTTGTTCTATTAGAGCCACCAGAGCAAAAAAAAAAAAAAATAGCATATCTGAGGTCTGGGTTGGAACCCAGAATTTCCTTATTTTAACGCAAACTCAGGTGGTGCTAGATGAGGGTCTGTGTGTATGGTAGCAAAGTACTAGGGTAAATTACTTAAACTCTCAGAACCTGTTTGCCTATCTGAAATTGGATTTCTCTGAGAATTAAATGAGACAATGCTTGTGAAGAGGTTTATGTGGTAAAGTCAAGATTAACCCCTAGTTACTTGAGGCTAAAACAGGAGGATCGCTTGAGTCCAGGAGGTTGAGGCTACAGTGAGCCATGGTTGTACCACAGCACTCCAGCCTGGGTGACAACAAGACCCTGTCTCTTAAAAAGTGCAGTTGACTTTTGAACAATAAGGGGCTGGGAGACTGACCCCTTGTGCAGTTGCAATTTTGCATATGACTTATGACTCCCCCAAAACTTAACAGCCTAGTGTTGACCAAAAGCCTTACCAATAACAGTCATGATTCATTGTTATATGTATTATTCACTGTATTCTTACAATAAGCTAGAGAAAAAAATTGAGAAAATACTGTTAATTAAGTGGAAGTGAATGATATAAAGGTCTTCATACTTGTTTTCATGTTGAGTAAGCTGAGGAGAAGAGGTGTTCATCTTGCTATCTCAGGGGTGGCAGAGGCAGAAGAAAATCTGTGTGTGTCAAGGGTCACTAAATTAGAATGATGGTTCCCAAAACAAGTAGGAATTAGAAACACTTGGATAACTTTAAATGGTAAGTTTCTGATTTAGTAGGTATAGGGTAGGGCCCAAGAATTTCCATTTGTTACAGATTCCAGCTGATGGTTGGAGACACCTGGACCACTGTACTGCAAAGACTTCCCTCTATTACCTTGCTTAGTCTCATGGTTCTCCAAACCAAAACCTGACTTGCTGGTCAAGAAGTCTGGCCTGTGCATTTTGGCAACATGCAAAGCACCAGAAAACCAGTGTCAGACCCCAGTTGTGCTGTTGCACTATGGGTAATTGAAGAGCCCCGGAACGATAAGACATCAGGTAAATACTCTTCCTACGTAGATAATGCAAGTTTGAATAGGTACAAGAAATACAATTATTAGCATTGTTTCCTGGCTATAAGAATTTGCTTTTGAAGGGGCGAATTTAATTGCTGATACGGCAAGTGTTCTGTATATATTTAGTATTACATAAAAGGGAAAAATCTTAATGATTGTTTTTTTCTTTTTTTGAGACGAGTTTTGCTATTGTTGCCCAGGCTGGAGTGCAATGGGATGATCTCGGCTCACCACAACCTCCGCCTCTGGGTTCAGGCGATTCTCCTGCCTCAGCCTTCGAGTAGCTGGGATTACAGGCATATGCCGCCACGCCCGGCCACTTTGGCTAAAATTTTAAGGAGTCTGATATGACTAGCTGAAAGAAAGTTATCAATTTAGCATTATTGATTTTTATTTATACTAGACTCACCATAGTTTAATATCCAAGTGTCTTCTATTTAGTATTTTTGAGTACTTGCAGATTTCGGTTTTTTTTGTAGACTGCAGTGAATGCCTTTGTACATTATTTTCAAGTATTTGCATTTCCATAGGATAACTTTTAGATGTAGAATTACTATGTCAAAGGAGATATAGTGTAAAATAATGTCAGTTTGCCTCCCAAAGAATGCCGTAATTTACACTCCAACAAATAGCATTAAGAGGAAGCTCCTATGTGAGGAACTGTCTCATAATCATCTTTTTATTTAGCATCTATCCCAGTCCCCTGCCCAGTAGCACAGTTTTTCATATAGCAGCAAACAATGTTTTAAATTATTAACTTGAACTAAATGGCTTTAAATCTGGGTAATTTTCCTCTCACAATTCTGTGGTCCAAGATGAATGAAAAGGTTCCATTTATCAGTACAACATTGAAATCATCTTCAGGATTATACTCTCCCACCTGTCCTTGTGCTTCTAATCCAAAGGGTATGGTGTGAGCCACCACGCCCAGCCTTGAAACATTTTAGTAGCCTGAAAATACTGGCATCTTGTCATTTGAAAAAATGAATAGTTTGAATCTAGCAATGAGTTGTGCTTGCTACCCTTGTGGAGACAGGTTGGAATAGCAGCTCACTGGAGATTTCTCACAAAGCCTGGGGACCCAAGGCTGGTATTTGCTGCTTTGGTTTAAACCACACCCTGGCAAGCCACCAAGCAATAGCTTTGGAAGTGGCTGCCTGGAAATTCCTGGCCTACAGTGCTGAGAGGACCGCTAGTACTCAACTGGTCAAGACGTCCATTTGCATACCAACCTCTATGTCATAGCAGCAAATGCAGCCTTCAAAGTTTGAAGAAAAACTGTTACTAGTATAGCTATGAATGCATCCTGTATAAAAGTAACCAAAGGTGAACAAACTCTCATAAAAACTACAGCCCTTGATTACTCAGGGTATAACAATACTTGAGAGCTAATGGCTGTAAATGAGACAAAAGGGAGCATGACATCACATTCGGCAAACATTTGATCTGTTTGTCAGGGGAATAGGAGATTTTAGAATTAAAGGAATCCAGGAGATCACCTATATACAATGAAGACTCAGACCCAGAGAGACCTGGTGTATTTCAAAGACATTGGCCTGCTCTTTCCTCTTTTTTTTTTTTTTTTGAAAGATGGGGTTTCACCATGATGGCCAGGCTGGTCTTGAACTCTTGACCTCAGGTGATCCACCCACCTTGGCCTCCCAAAGTGCTAGGATTACAAGCATAAGCCACCATGCCCAGCAACCTGCTCTTTTCTCTTAGGAACAGAAAGCAATTTTTTTTTTTTAATGAAAAGCTTGGTCAAGCGCGGTGGCT
This sequence comes from Cheracebus regulus, assembly GCA_963574635.1. Classification (NCBI taxonomy): domain Eukaryota; kingdom Metazoa; phylum Chordata; class Mammalia; order Primates; family Pitheciidae; genus Cheracebus; species Cheracebus regulus. Next base: position 47,584 of record CAUYQU010014268.1, on the reverse strand, counting down.
CACGCCTGTAATCCTAGCACTTTGGGAGGCCGAGGTGGGTGGATCACCTGAGGTCAGGAGTTCAAACCAGCCTGGCCATCACGGTGAAACCCCATCTTTAAAATAAAAAAAAAAAAGCTTACACATTTAATTCAGCTTTTAGGTTGCTCTGCCTTCCACTTTACAGGAAAACTATCATAGGAAGCAATCAGATTTAAAATGTGCAATGTTAAAGTTGAATAATTAAGAATATGGAGGAGCAGAGCGGGCGCAGTGGCTCACATACATAATCCCAGCACTTTGGGAGGCTGAGACAGCCTGGCCAACGTGGTGAAACCCCGTCTCTACTAAAAATACAAAAATGAGCTGCATGTGGTAGCTCACGCCTGTATTCCCAGCTACTCAGGAGGCTGAAGCAGGAGAATCGCTTGAGCCTGGGAAGCGGAGGTTGCAGTGAGCCTAAACTGTGCCGTTGCACTCCAGCCTGGGCAACAGAGCAAGATCCATCTCAAAAAAAAAGTTGAATGCAATGTGTGAACCTTGATGTATCCTGATTTCAAAACATGAAAGACATGAAACATATTCTGGGAACAGTTAGAGAATTTCTAATATGAACTGGATATTACATGGTTTTAGGGAATTATAATTACTTTTAGATGTGATAAGGCTACTAGGGTTATGAGGATAATGTCCTTCGTTTTTAAAGATCCATGCTGTTGGGAGGAAGTATCCTGATGCCTGTAATTCGTTTTGCAGTGCTTCAGCAGAAATTATAAATAGAAATAGATGAAGCAAATACAGCAAAATGTTAGCAGTTGTTGAAATACATGTGGTGGTGGGTATGTGAACGTTCATCATACTATTTTCTCCCTTTTTACTCTTGAAAGCTTGAAGTGATCATAATAGAAAGTCTTAATTTTTAAAGCAGAAGCATGCTATTTGCTATTTATTTTGCTTTAATTCTGAGTTTTCTCTCTGAAAACTTCCAAGACCTTACAGCATTCTTGGCTAGCAAGTATTTGGGACACCGAGTATCGGCCAGGCACTTGTGAGTAGGGAGAGCTCAAGGAAAAAGATGCAGTAGCTGTTGACCTCAAGAGAGTTGACAAAGTGAACCTCAGAGCTCAAATGCTCCTTCTGAAGAAGGCATGTTCTCATTGAAATCAATGACTGGGGAAGGGGGAATGCGGGGAAGCAGCAGTTAGAGATCACCATAGAAGATGAGAATGATGAAAATTAAGACAGAAGCTGTGAAGTTGAATTTGAGTTTATTAAAGAGAAACTGGGCCTTGCGCGGTGGCTCACACCTGTAATCCCAGCACTTTGGGAGGCCGAGGCAGGTGGATCATGGAGTCAGGAGATCGAGACCATCCTGGCTAACACAGTGAAACCCCGTCTCTATTAAAAATACAAAAAGTTAGCCAGGTGTGGCGGCACGCAGCTGTAGTCTCAGCTACTCAGGAGGCTGAGGCAGGAGGATCACTTGTGCCCAGGAGTTCGAGTCCAGCCTGGGCAACATAGCAAAACCCTGTCTCTGGTGGGGGCGGGGGGAAGCAGAGCCCCACCCCTTGGCAGGTAATAGAGTTGGGAATACAGCTGCGTACTGTTGTAGCCCCATCTCCCCACCCCAAAACTGCCCTTCCACATCCTTCAAGCTTTGGCATTTAGTACTCACCTGGCGAGCTCTTCTGTGCCACAGACCTGTAAGGAGGTAGTCATGTGCCTTCCAGGGCTCAAAAAACTGCCTCTTAACCTGAGCCAAGAAGCAGGGAGGGCTGGGTTTCTAGCAAGGGTAAATGTGCCTGACTCCAGGAAAAGAATCAGTCAGACAACAAATACATCTATTTATAGCCTAAAATCTGCTGGGCCAGCAACATGCTAATAACCAGCTGGGCATGATGGAGAGGCCACAAGCTGACAGGATGGGAAGAGCCCTGCACTACTGGTCAGAGAGTATATATGTGAAAGTGCTGCATAAGCCAAATGGCACTATTTAAAATATCCTTGCTGTTGTTTTAAGCTGATTTCACTACTTAACTAGTTCATGTTCTTAGACAAGTCAACCTTGCCCTCTCAGTCTTAGTTTCTTTAGCTATAAAATGGTATTTTTATTTATCTTGTAGAGCTCTTAGAAACTCAGATTTTAAAAATGCACAGGCCAAGTGCGGTGGCTCACACCTGTAATCCCAGCACTCTAGAAGGCCGAGGCGAGTGGGTCACTTGAGGTCAGAAGTTTGAGACCACCCTGGACAACGTGGTGATACTCCATCTTTACTAAAAATACAAAAATTGGGGGCAGGCATGGGCCAGGAGTGGTCCTGTAATCTCAGCACTTTGGGAGGCCGAGGCGGGTGGATCACAAGGTCAGGAGTTCAAGACCAGCCTGGCTAACATGGCGAAACCCCGTCTCTAAAAAAAAAATACAAAAATTAGCTGGGCGAGTAGTGTGTGCCTGTAGTCCTAGCTACCTGAGAGGCTAAGGCAGGAGAGTCACTAGAACCCAGGAAGCAGAGGTTGCAGTGAGCCAAGATCTCACCACTGCACTCCAGCCTGGGTGACAGAGTGAGACTTTTGTCTCAAAAAAAAAAAAATTAGGTGTGATGGCACACCCCTGTAATCCCAACTACTCAAGAATCTGAGGCAGGAGAATCGCTTGAACCCAGGAGGTGGAGGTTGCAGTCAGCTGAGATCACACCATTGTACTCCAGCCTGGGTGACAGCGAGACTCTGTCTCAAAAAAAAAGCACAAATTCCTTGTAAACTGAACAAATATATTGTATTATTATTACTCAAAATTTATTCTACATTAAAAAAAATAAGACCCAAGAATTTACCAGCCCCATTTTCTCTTATTTTGGGGCACACAGCTAGCTAGAATATTCCTCAGCCTTTCTTGCAGTTAGCTATGGCCATGGGGTGCGCTCTACCCAATGAAATGGTAGTGGGTGGCAGTAATTACATCACTCGGAGGCCTGTTCCATAAAGTCCCCCAATACACTCCACAATGCCTTATCCTTCCATTCTGTCTCAATGTGGCACATATGATGAACTTGCAAGTCATTTGTTAGAGAAGTTACAAGATAGAAGAAACCTGGGATGCTGAATCACCAGTGGTGTCAAGGACCCACAGATGAAGAACATCTGTTTTGGACTTCATAGAATAAACTTTTCTAATGTTTAGGCAATCATATTAAGTCGAATTACATGAAATTGCCAGTATTTGACTGGCTTTGACCTATAAAAATAATTCATATGGTACAACCTAATAGACATTTTGGTTTGTTGCCTCTAAAATGAAAATCTTAATGGGAAAAAAAAAAGTTTTTTATGTGTTTGTTTGTTTTGTGTGTTTTGTTGTTGTTTTTTTTTTTTTTGGTGGAGTGCAGTGGCACAATCATGGCTCACTGCTGCAGCCTCAGTCTCCCCTGGCTCAAGTGATCCTCCTACCTCACCCCTAGTTGCTGGGACTACATGCACATGCCACCATGCCTGGCTAATTGTTCTATTTTTTGTGATGGGGTTTTGCCATGTTGCCCAGGCTGGTCTCAAACTCCGGGGTTCAAGCAGTTCACCCACCTTGGCTTCCCAAAGTGCTGGGATTACAAGTGTGTGTGAGCCACTGCCCCTGGCGTTTTTTTGTTTGTTTGTTTTTGTTTTTAAGACAGGGTCTCCTGTTCCTGAGGCTGGAGTGCAGTGGTGCCATGTCAGCTCACTGTAGTCTCAACCTCCTAGGCTCAAGTGATCCTCCCACCTCAGCCTCCCAGGTACCTGGGACCACAGGTGTGCAGCACCATGCCCAGCTAATTTTTATATTTTTTTTAGAGATGGGGTCTCCCTGTGTTGCCCAAGCTAGTCCCAAACTCCTGGGTTCAAGTGATCCTCCCAAAGGGTGGGGATCACAGGCATGGACCACCACGCCCAGACTGAGGAAATCTTTTTAACAGCCACATTTTCAAAAGTGAGAAGGGAAATTAGTATTCTTGAGCTCATAGATGAGAGATTGTAAACTGTCTGTCTTTGGTCCACATTTGGGTGTAAAAATATTTTATTTACTCCATACATTGTTGGCCCACGTAGTTTTAAACAATTGAATTCATTGCTGAATCAAATATATCTTCCTGTGATACAGTCAAAAACATTTTTCTTTTTCATTGTTTTTTTGACTTTTGGAATTAACATAGCAAAGCAAAAACCTAAAACCAAACTAAACAAAGCAAAAAGAACAAAGCTCCTTTAATAAACAAAGAATTAAACTGTTTAGTCCTTGAGAGAGTGATCAATTTATAATTATGAGATGAGTAAGTTATTTCTAAAACATAACATTAAATTCAGAAAACAAAAATGGAGAAACTGATAAAATTGACCACATTACTCTTGAATGGCAAAAATACTGTAATATAGTCAAAATATAACAGATTTTTTTTTGTTTTTTTAGAGAAGGAGTCTTGCTTTGTTGCCCAAGCTTGAGTGCAGTGGCACGATCTCGGCTCACTACAACCTCTGCCTCCCGGGTTCAGGTTCTCCTGCCTCAGCCTCCCGAGTAGCAGGGACTACAGGTGTGCACCACCATGCCCAGCTAATTTTTGTATTTTTAGTAGAGACAGGGTTTCACCATGTTGGCCAGGATGGTCTCAACCTCTTGACCTCCTGATCTGCCCACCTTGGCCTCCCAAAGTGCTGGAATTATAGGTATGAGCCATCGTGCTCTGCCGATACTTTCTTTAATATGTAAAGAGATTAATCAAGGTAACAAGAAAAAAGGGGCTGGGCGAGGTGGCTAATGCCTGTAATCCCAGCATTTTGGAGGGTGAAGCGGGCGGATCATGAGGTCAGGAGTTCAAGGTCAGCATGGCCAAAATGGTGAAACCCCGTCTCTACTAAAAATACAAAAATTAGGCTTGGTGGCACACACCTGCTTGAACCCAGGAGGTGAAGGTTGCAATGAGCCAAGATTGTGATACTGTAGTCCAGCCTGGGTGACAGAGTGAGAGTCTGTCTCCAAAAAAAAAAAAAAAAAAAGATAGCTGGGTGTGGTGACAGGCACCTGTAATCCCGGGAGGCTGAGGCAGGAGATTTGCTTGAACCCAGTAGGCGGAGGTTGCAGTGAGCCAAAACCACACCATTGCACTCCACGCTGGGCAACAGAGCGAGACTCTGTCTCCAAAAAAAAAAAAAAAAAAGATTGAAAAATACAAATAGCAGGCAGTTCGAGAAGAAAAGTTAGGGCTGGGTGCAGTGGCTCATGTCAGTAATCCCAGCATTTTGGGAGGCTGAGGTGGGTGGATCACCTGAGGTCAGGAGTTCGAAACCAGACTGGCCAACATGGTGAAACCCCGTCTCTACTAAATATACGAAAAATTAGCTGGGCATGGTGGTGGATGCCTGTAATTCCAGCTACTTGGGAGGCTGAGGCAGGAGAATTACTTGAACCCGGGAGGTGGAGGTTGCAATGAGCCGAGATCAAGCCACTGCACTCCAGCCTGGGCGACAAAAACAAAACTCCATCTCAATAAATAAATAAAGAAGAAAAGGTATGCAGGCCAGATGTGGTGGCACACACCTGTAGTCCCAGCTACTCAGGAGGCTAAAGCAGGAGGAGCCTTTGAGCCCACGAGATTGAGGCTACACTGAGCTATGATAGTGCCACTGTACTTCAGTTTGGATGACAGAGCAAGAGTCTGTCTCTGCAAAAGAAAGGAAAAAAGGGCTGGGCGCAGTGGCTCACACCTGTAATTCCAGCACTTTGGGAGGCCGAGGCAGGTGGATCATGATGTCAGGAGATCGAGACCGTGCTGGCCAACTTGATGAAACCCCATCTCTACAAAAAATACAAAAATTAGCAGGGTGTGGTGGCACATGCCTGTAATCCCAACTACTTGGGAGGCTGAGGCAGAAGAATTGCTTGAACCAGGTAGCTGGAGGTTGCAGTGAGCCCAGATCACACCACTGCACGACAGAGGGAGACTCTGTCTCAAAAAAAAAAAAAAAAAAGGACAAAAGGTATACATATCATCAATAAAGGTTAAGAACAACTTTATCAAATTACCAAAACTAAGTAATAATAACACCCAATGTGGGCCAGAGTGAAGGGAAACAGACATACAAGGGTCTGGCTCCGTCACCCAGGCTGGAGTGCAGTGACATGAGCTTACCTCTGCTTCCCAGCGTTGGAAATAGATGCTCGATGCCACAAAGAAAAATAACACTGAGACAAAGAATTTTTCAGCAATGCAGTTTTTACTTTCTGGACTGCAGGAAGGGTACCCTCGCTAGCCATTGTGCCACAAGAGTACAACGAACAAAGGAAAACACAAATTTATCCCTTATGCATTTGGGGTCATCCTTACTGCTGTGTCTGATCTCCGTTGGCTGGAGCCAGACCTCACAACTTAAACTAAAACCCGATTGGCTAATAACTTAAAACTTTTCTAAACAGGTACAAGCAATGGAGAGCTGGGACATGCCTGTGAGCACGTCCAGCACAGATATCTTGGTTAAAGTACAAGGACATAGAATGTACTACGTGCCTGTAAGCATGGCATGTCTAACAGCTACAGAGGATAGAATTTAACAAAGTTATTAGCACACTTATTCTTTAACAAGAAAGGAAACTTTAAAAAGGAACTTTGCTACTTCCCACACCGGGCTCAAGTGAGCCTCCCACCTCAGCCTCTGGTAGCTGAGACTGCAGGCAGGCATCACCATGCCTGGCTAATTTTTCTATTTTTGGCAGAGACAGAGTTTCACCATGTTGCTCAGGCTGTCTCAAACTCCTGAGCTCAAGCAATATGCCTGCCTTGGCCTCCCAAAGTGCTGGGATTACAGGTGTGAACCACCATGGCCGGCCTGTTTCATTTTTAAAAACATGCGCCTGTGTTATTTTCACATGTATTATTTTCATGTTTTAAAAATGTAAAATAAATGAATCTATAGGCAAAAACTACCATAATACATTTTATCTAAAGCTAGGATACCAGTTGTTTTGCTGTTTGTTTTCTTCTCTAAGAAATCATGAGGTATATATATATATAGTTTTATGGCTTCACCACTGTAATCCCCAAGGCTTTTCCAGTAAGGAACAAAGTAGAAAGTGTAAAGTATAAATGAACAGATTATTTGAGATTCATCACTTCTCTGCACATAGCTCTTCCTTAGCCCCAAGTACTATTCCTTCTACTTCAGGCTAAGAAATCACTCCATGGTTTTGAAAGTATTAAGGTATCATTTTAAATTGGAAGAACTAGAATCACAGAAAAGTGATAGGGACAGAATTATAATTCCAGCTTCCACCTGTTTACTCTCTGTTGGAGAAATGTAATGTAGTGAAATGGTAGATTGGGGACTAACGTGTTGTATTATAGTAGGCTTACATTAATGCCAGTGATCTGATTTGATCTTAAATGAAGTGTAATGATTTGAAAGAACGCACAGATTTTGCTGTTTCTTCTCTACTTGTTCTAGATCGTTTTTCTCTTTTTTATAGTCTTCTTTAGAGCTTTCCTCAATCTCTCGTCAGTTCTTGGAATTGGGTTTTCTTACCTCTTCCCAAATCACAGATGTTTTCCCACCCTGTGAAATCTAGGGGCTGGCTGACCAGAGTGTTACCGCAATTGTGTTCTTCTGGAGGAAATCCTTTCTTTATCTGCCAGGAATTTCTGGCTCCAAACTGGGGGAAAAAAATCTGGTGCAGTGCCAGGTGATTGCCTTCTTCGTTTTCCTTTAGCCGTCTGCAGGCGACTAGCTGGAGCCCAAGGGTAAAACCACAGCCTCCAGGGTTGGGAGGGAGAAACTTTCAGGGATCCTGAAGGTTAAGGCCCATCACTTCTCCTCCATACAGACAGGACCTCATTTAAACAACAGCCTAGACTTTGTCAGTGCCTTCCAAAAGGAGAACTCATTAAAACTTGTTGATCGCAAATCTCAGTGTTAAAAAGCACTATCATAAATTTTTTTCTTTCATCTACACCAGAGGTTGGCAGACATTTTTGCAAAGGCTTCACTGATTATATGATCTCTATCATGACTGCTTAACTCTTCCACTGTGATGCAGAAGCAGCCACAGAGAATAGCAAAATAAATGCATGTGGCTGTCTTCCAATAAAACTTTATGGACACTGAAAGGTGAATTTCATTTTATTTTCCCATGTCATGCAAAATTATTCTTTTTTTCCCTATCCATATGTAAATGGAAAAACCATTCTTAGCTCATGGGCAGTATAAAAACAGATAGCAGGCTGTATGTAGTTTGTTGGCCCCTGATATCAACAACTGGTTTTCTTTTCTGTTTTGAGACAGAGTCTTGCTTGGTCACCCAGGCTGCAGTGCAATGGCGAGATCTCAGCTCACCTGCAACCTCTGCTTCCTGGGTTCAATAATTCTGCCTCATCCTCCTGAGGAGCTGGGACTACAGGAGTGCACCACCACACCCAGCCTTTTTTTTTTTTTTTTTTTGAGACAGAGTCTTGTTTTGTCGCCAGGTGCCAGGCTGGAGTGCAGGGGCGCAATCTCTGCTCACTGCGACCTCTGCCTCCCGGGTTCAGGCAATTCTCCTGCCTCAGCCTCCCTAGTAGCTGGGACTACAGGTGCACGCCACCACACCCAGCTGGTTTTTTGTATTTTTTTGGTAGAGACGGGGTTTCACCGTGTTGGCCAGGATGGTCTCGATCTCTTAACCTCGTGATCCGCCTGCCTCAGCCTCCCAAAGTGCTGGGATTATAGGCGTGAGCCACCATGCCCGGTCTTTTTTTTTTTTGTATTTTTAGTAGAGATGGGGTTACACCATTTGGCCAGGCTGGTCTTCAACTCCTGACCTCAGATGATTCACCCACCTCGACCTCCCAAAATGCTGGAATTACAGGCATTAGCCACCATGCCCGGCTAACAGCTGGCTTTCAAACTGTGTTTTGGCAAGCCTTCTGAGGAGAGAAAGAGCTCACTGGGCCAGGGAATCCCAGACTGGTCTTTCAGTCCCCTTTTTTTCTGTTATATATATTGTCTTTTCAAATTTTGTTTCGAGGGTTCCATAACCAAAAGCTTAAAAGTCACTGATCTAAGCAGAATCCCTTCTTTTACAACTTGAGCCCATTTACTTTTTGTCTTCCCTCAGTGCAGGTGGAGAAAAGCTGGTCATTTAACTCATTTATTTTTTTTTAGAGATAGGGTTTCTCCATGTTGGTCGGGGTGGTCTCAAACTCCCGAACTCAGGGATCCGCCCACCTCAGCCTCCCAAAGTGCTGGGATTACAGGCCTGAGCCATCATGCTCAGCCTCATTTAACTCATTTTAAAGGCCTCTCAAAAAGTTATTGAATAATTGAAAACTCAGTCTTAAATAAACCTTGTTCTTTTGTGTACTTCATAAATCTGCCATATTTTTCCAGTTCTTTAATTTGTATTTATGATCCTTCTCTGCAAAATCCTTTTCTTTTCTTTTTTTTTTTTTTGAGACTGAGTTTCGCTCTTGTTGCCCAGGCTGGAGTGCAATGGCGCAATCTTGGCTCACTGCAACCTTCACCTCTTGGATTCAAGCGATTCTCCTGCCTCAGCCTCCCGGGTAGTTGGGATTACAGGCATGTGCCACCACGCCCAGCTTATTTTGTGTTTTTAGTAGAGACGGGGTTTCTCCATGCTGGTTAGGCTGGTCTCAAACTTCCGACCTCAGGTGATCCACCCGCCTCAGCCTCTCAAAGTGCTGGGATTACAGGCGTGAGCCACTGCGCCTGGCCTCTCTCCAAAATCCTACAAAACTGCACACAGTGAACTAATACTCCAGATGGAAGAGCACCTTTCTGTGTATCCCACTGTCTTTCCCTTGTTATTCAGGGTGACCAGCAGCACCATGGCCAGGAGGAGTACGGATAGTGCTAGAAGAGAAGCAAAAGGCAAGGCCAGGTCTGATGTGAGGATTAAGAGTTCGCTAAGTGGGGAAAAAAAAGTCCTGAGGTCAGAATCCAGAGCATATTGAATGGATAGGAAGCAGTGTGATATCGGCGAGGGCAAGCAATTTAGGAGAGGCACTATAAGCAACACAGGGGTGCCTCAGGATCATCTCCCATGCCTCCTTTATAGACAAATAATACATTTTTTGTTTGTTTTTTGACCTTTTTTTTGTTTTTTGGGGTTTTTTTTTTTTAGATGGACTATCGCTCTGTCTGCCAGGCTGGAGTGCAATGGTGCAATCTCGCCTCACTGCAACCTTCGCCTCCCAGGTTCAAGCAATTCTCCTGCCTCAGCCTCCCAAGTAGCTGGGATTACAGGCACACACCACCACAACCGTATGTATTTTTAGTAGAGACAGGGTTTCACCATGTTGACCAGGCTGGTCTTGAACTCTTGACCTCAAGTGATCCACCAGCCGTGGCCTCCCAAAGTGCTGGGATTATAGGCATTAGACGTTGCACACGGCCATTTTGGTGTTTTGTGGTTTTTTTGGTCTGTTTTTCAGACAGAGTCTCACTCTGTCACCCAGGCTGGAGTGCAGTGGTGCGATCATGGCTCACTGCAGCCGTGACTTCCCAGGTTCAATTGATCCTTCCACCTCCTGAGTAGCTGTGACTACAGGTGCTCACCACCATGCCCAGCTAATTTTTTGTATTTTTAGCAGATATGGAGTTCCATCATGTTGCCAAGGCTGGTCTTGAATTCCTGGGCTCAAGCAATCCGCCCACCCACCTCCCGAAGTGCTGGTATTCATAGGTGTGAGCCACCGCACCTGGCCTGTATGTTTGTTTTTGTTTTTCAGACAGGGTCTTGCTGTATTGCCCAGGATACAGTCCTGTGTTACTCAGGCTGGTCTCAAACTTCTGGCCTCAAGCAATCCTCCTTCCTTGGCCTCTTAAAGCACTGAAAGTACAGGCTTGAACCACCACGCCCAGCCAATACATTTTAGTTATAGCAAATATTTATATTAAAATCATCCATAATCCTACTACTCAGAGATAATTACTATTAAAAAATTTGGTGTATGTCCTTCCAGAATTTTCTTCCATGATCATATGTAAAACATTATTATTATTATTATTATTATTATTATTATTATTATTATTATTTGAGATAGAGTATCACTCTGTCACCCAGGCTGAAGAGTAGTGGCACGATCTTGGCTCACTGCAGCCTCCACCTCCCAGGTTCCAGCAATTCTACTGCCTCAGCCTCTTGAGTAGCTTGGATTACAGGCACATGTCACCATGCCCAGCTAATTTTTGTATTTTTAGTAGAGATGGGATTTCACCATGCTGGCCGGGCTAGTCTGGAACTCCTGACCTCAGGTGATGTGCCCACCTTGGACCCTCAAAGTGCTGAGATTACAGACATGAGCCACCATGCCCAGCTTATATATAAAACATTCGTAAACACAGTATTGTCCCTTTTTTTTTTTTTTTTTGAGAAAGAGTCTTGCTCTGTTGCCCAGGCTGGAGTGCAGTGGTGTGATCTCAGCTCACTACAACCTCTGCCTCCCAGGTTCAAGTGATTCTTCTGCCTTTGCCTCCCGAGTAGCTGGGACTACAGGCACATGCCACCACGCCCAGCTAATTTTTGCATTTTTAGTAGAGACAGAGTTTCACCATGTTGGCCGGGCTGGTCTTGAACTGCTGACCTCAGGTGATCCACCAGCCTCGGCCTCCCAAAGTGCTAGAATTATAGGCATGAGCCACCGTGCCCAGCTTCAAATTATCTTTTTAAGTGTCAGTCCCTGATACCAGCCAACATCAGGTGCCTCCTGATGATGCACTGAAGAGAATATAACATCAATTTGTGGTTTTCCTGACAAAAAATGCATATCTGATTAGAATTATGAGGAAATATCAGACAAACCAAAATGGAACACCATTCTACAAAATGACTGCACTCTAAAAATGTCAAGGTTTGGCTGTGAGTGGTGGCTCAACTCTGGAATCCCAGCACTTCAGGAGGCTCAGGTGGGAAGATCACTTGAGGCCAAGAGTTTGAGAGCAGCCTGGGCAAAACAGCCAGACCTGATCTCTACAAAAAAATTTAAAAATCAGCAAGGTGCGGTAACATTAGCCTGTGATCCCAGCAGCTACTCAGGAGGCTGAGGCAGGAGGATCAATTGAGTCCAGGAGGTTGAGGCTGCAGTGAGCCATGATCATGCCACTGCACTCTAGCCTGGGCAACAGAGTGAGAACCTCTCAAAAAGGGGGAAAAATGGTCAAGGTTGGGAAGACAAAAAAAGACAGAGGAACTGGCCTAGATTAAAGGTGACTAAAGAGATAATAATGAAATACAGTGGCCGGTCACTCACGCCTGTAATCCCAGCACTTTGGGAGGCCAAGGCGGGTAGATCACAAGATCAGGGATCGAGGCCATCCTGGCCAATATGGTGAAAACATGTCTCTACTAAAAATACAAAAATTAGCTGAGCATGATGGCATGCACCTGTAGTCCCAGCTACTCAGGGGGATGAGGCAGGAGAATCGCTTGAACCTGGGAGGCAGAGGTTGCAGTGAACCAAGATCACGCCATGCACTCCAGCCTGGCAACAGAGTCAGGCTCCATCTCAAAAGAAAAAAAAAAGAAATACAGTGCTTTGTCCTGAAGTGGATCTGGGTCTAAGACACAAGTAGTTATAAGGAACATTATAAGGATAACTAAAATTTGAACATGACCTGCAGATAAGATAATAGTACTGTCCCCATGTTAAATTTTCTGATTTTGACAATTAAAGTATAGTTATCTAAGAGAATGTCCTTGTTTTTAGGACATACATGAAGTATATTTAGGAGTGAAAGGACATGATCATCTGCAACTTACTCTCAAATGATTGAGAAAAAAAACTGTGTGTATATAAAATGTGTGTGGTGTGTGTGCATGTGAGAAAGAGATAATTATGAAAGGAATGAGGGTAAAATATAAACAGTTGGTGAATTTGAGTAAAGGATATATGGGAAAAGTTACCCCTCCAAAAAAGAGTAATCAATAATATTAGTTCCATGGTTGCAGCTCATCAGTGTCTTCCCATGACACTAAAATGAAAATTCCTCCTTAGGGCCTACAACTTCCCTGAAATGTGCAGCCTGCTTCTTTATCTCTCTGGCCTCATCTCCTTTCATTCTGTTCTTTGATCACAGCCTGCCAGCCACACAGATTTTGTTTCTGATTCTGTAGCACTCTTGCCTCCAGGCCCTAGGACTTCTGTCTCCCTCAGTCTGAAATACTCTTCCTCCAATTCACAGGGCTCATTCCTTATCATTCATGTTGGAGTTCTTGTATACTTCCTCAAAGGAGCCTCCCCAGTCACCTTTCTAACATTGCCCCCATCTCTCTAACCAAAAGTTTTCAGTGTACCAATTATTTACCTCTGCCTACCTCCTCCAGTAGACTATAAACCTCCAAGAGCAGGATCTGTGTGGTCTTATGCATCATGCTAAATCAAAAGCAGGATCTATTTTCTCTTATGCATCATCCTATCTCCTGCACCTAATTCTGTATAAGAGGACATGCTCAGGGCTGGGCCACACCTGTAATCCCAGCACTTTGGGAGGCCAACTCAGTAGGATTTATTTGCCTGAGGTCAGGAGTTGAAGACCAGCCCGGCCAACATGGTGAAACCCTGTCTCTACTAAAAAACACAAAATTAGCACAGTGTGGTGGCAGGCGCCTGTAGTCCCAGCTACTCTGGAGGCTGAGGCAGGAGAATCGCTTAAACCCAGGAGGGAGAGGTTGCAGTGAACTGAGATTGCGCCATTGCACTCCATCCTGGGCGACCAGTGAAACTATCTCAAAATCTCAAAAAAAAAAAAGCATGCTCAATAAATCATTTCTGAAGTCATAATCAAACGAGAAAGGAGAGACACTGTGACCAGAGAGTACATTAGTGAAGGAAGTGGACCAATGCTGATGAGCTCCATGTGTTAAGAGTGGGTGAGTCTGGGGCTGGGTGCGGTGGCTCATGCCTGTAATCCCAGCAGTTCAGGAGGTCAAGGTGGGTGGATCACGAGGTCAGGAGTTCAAGACCAGCCTGACCAATATGGTGAAACCACGGCTGTACTGAAAATACAAAAAATTAGCCAGGCTTGGTAGCGGGTGCCTGTAATCCCAGCTACTTGGGAGGCTGATGCAGGAGAATCTCTTGAACCTGGGAGGCAGAGGTTGCAATGAGCCAAGATCGGGCCACTGCACTCCAGCCTGGGTGACAGAGTGAGACTCCATCTCAAAAAAAAAAAAAAAAAAAAAAAGAGTGAATGAGTCTGGCCAGGTGCAATGGCTCACACCTGTAATCTCAGCACTTTGGGCGGATCACCTGAGATCAGGAGTTCAAAACCAGCCTGGCCAACATGGTGAAACCTAGTCTTTACTAAACAATACAAAAATCAGCTGGGCATGCTGGTGTGCGCCTGTGATGCCAGCTACTTGAGAGGCTAAGATGGCTTAAAAAAAAAAAAAAGTGGATACTCCCTGGTCTCTGATGTGCAGTGGAGGCAGCTCCTAAAATGATGAATGAAGAAAGTAAATGTGTATGAAGTATGGATCAATGATGGTGCATTGGAGAAAAAGAGAGTTTCTCCTGCTTTCTTGTGTCCCTTCCTTGGAAGCTAGAAAAGAAGCTGCCAGGGATGAATGCCTTTGCTTCCCCTCATCCTTGGAAAGCATTAAAACTGCATCTGAATCTTTGCTGCACTCCCAGAGTATGGACTGGAAAATAGCCCAGGGAAGTCAAAATCCTGACTTCGATTCACAAACATGCTTGGGGAAAAAAAAAAAAAAGGAAGGAAGGAAAAGAGAAATTTTAGCTGTGACCTAACCATAGCCAAAAACATCTCTTTGACTTCCACTGGTTTGGTATTAATGAAGCCTTTTATCTTCAGCACTTTGTGCTTGTGCTGCCAAGTGGAGGAGAGGAAAGTGCAGAAAGCTCTGTCTGCATAATCCCGTGCCTGCTGGCCCTCCCCACATCCAGAGCCACTTGAAGGCTCACCCTCCTGGTTCTGGAAGGCCCCAGGCTAGCATGAGAAATCAGTGGAAAAAATGTTCCTTCAGATGTCAGATCCCTGCCTCTCTCTGAAAAGGACAGATGAATAAAGCCTCAGGCAAGGACAAGGAGGCACTTATGTTGCTTATGTGAGCATTCTAAACACCTCCTCATCCATGCTTAGCCTGGATTTATACAGGTTTATAAAATTATACAGTCTATAAAATTAAGGGATCTTTCCCAAGGGTACCTCAGCCTCATGGCCTCTGTATCTCGTTAGGACCACTTTCAAGCAGGAATATTTACTCAAAAGTACATTTTAGGCCAGGCACAGTGGTTTATGCCTGTAATCCCAGCACTTTGGGAAGCCGCAGGCAGATCACTTGAGGTCAGAAGTTCAAGACCAGCTTGGTCAATGTGGTGAAACCCCATCTCTACTAAAAATACAAAAATTAGCTGGGCGTGGTGGCAAGTGACGGTAGCCCCAGCTACTCAGGAGGCTGAGACAGGAGAATCGCTTGAACCTGGGATGCAGAGGTTGCAGTGAGCCAAGATCATGCCACTGCACACAGCCTGGGCAACAGAATGAGAACCTCAAAAAAAAAATGCATTTTACCCTGTGGCTCCCTCCAAATGATTACCTTTTCTCCCATTTTCTTTTTCTTTTTTTTTTTTTAAGATGGGGTTTCACCATGATAGCCAGGCTGGTCTTGAACTCTTGACCTCAGGTGATCCACCCACCTCCGCCTCCCAAAGCGCTAGGATTACAGGTGTGAGCCACTGCGCCTGGCCTCTCCCATTTTCTATAAGAATTATTTAAATAAACTTTTTATTTTGGAATACTACTAGATTTACAGAAAAGATGCAAAGTTGGTACAGAAAGTTCCATATACCCCTTGTTCATTTTTGCTTGTTGTTAACATATTAGTATGGTACATTTCATTCAACTTAAGAACTGACATTGTTTTGTTACTATTTTTTAATTTTATTTTTATTTATTTCATTTTATTATTATTATTATTTTGAGACAGAGTCTTGCTCTGTCGCCAGGCTGGAGCACAGTGGCGCAGTCTCAGCTCACTGCAACCTCTGCCTCCTAGGTTCAAGCAATTCTTCCGCCTCAGCCTCCCAAGTAGCTGGGACTACAGGCGTGTGCCAAACACCCGGCTAATTTTTGTATTTTTAGTAGAGATGGGGTTTCATCATGTTGGCCAGGATGGTCTCAAACTCTTGACCTCGTGATACACCCGCCTCGGCCTCCCAAAGTGCTGGGATTACAGGCGTGAGCCACCCCGCCCGGCTTGTTTTGTTACTATTAACTAAACTTTACACTTCGTTCAGATAGTTTTCCCTAATGACCCTTTTTCTGTTCCAGATTCCATCCAGGATACCACATTACATTTAGTCATCCTGTCTGATCAGATACTTTGTAAAATGTCCCTCAAATTTGGATTGTCTGGTGTTTTCCTCACATGTACATTGGGATTATGGGTTTGTTTTTTTTTTTTTTTTTTTTAAAGAGACGGGGTTTCACCATGTTGGTCGGGCTGCTCTTGAACTCCCGACCTCAGGTGATCTGCCTGCCTCAGCCTCCCAAAGTGCTGGGAGTACAGGTGTGAGCCACCGTGCCCGGCCGGGATTATGGGTTTTCAGAAAGAATACCTCAGACCCGAAGCACCCTTCTCATCGTATCAGGGTAGATGACATACACATGGCATCACTGGTAAAGTTAATCTTCACTGCTTGGTTAAGGCAGGGTTTTCCAGTTTTCTCCATTGTAATGTTACTGTTTCTGCCTTTCTGTAATCTATCTATTCTTTGGAAGCAAATCCACTAAGTCTAGCCTACCCTCAAAAAGGTAAAAAGGAAATTGGGAAGGGATCAAGCTCATTTCCTGGAAAAGGGAGTATTTACGACGTTATTACTGTTATTATTATTTTAAAATTCAGACAAGGTCTTGTTCTGTCACCCAGGCTGGAGCGCGTGGCCTGATCTCAGTCCACGGCAACCTCAACCTCCCAGGCTCAAGCGATCCTCTTGCTTCAGCCTCCCAAGTAGCTGGGACTACAGGTGTGCACCACCACACTGACTACTTTTTTGTATTTTTAGTAAAGAAGGAGTTTCACCACGTTGGCCAGGCTGATCTCCAACTCCTGAGCTCAAGTGATCCTCCCACCTCAGCCTTCCAAAGTGCCAGGATTACAGGTATGAGCCACTGTGCCCAGCTGGGAGTATCTACACTTTTTTTTTAAACGGAGTCTGGGTCTGTTACCCAGGCTGGAGTACAGTGGTGCAATTGAGGCTCACTGCAACCTCCGCCTCCTGGGTTCAAGCGATTCTCCTGCCTCAGCCTCCTGAGTAGCTGGGACTACAGGCACGCACCACCAGGCCTGGCTAATTTTTGTATTTTTAGTACAGATGGGGTTTCACCATATTGGCCAGGCTGGTCTCCAATTCCTGACCTCAGGTGATCCGCCCACCTCGTCCTCCTAAAGTGCTGGGATTACAGGCATGAGCCACTGCGCCTGGCCAGATCTACATATATTAAATGGAGTTATTCTGTCTGAAAGATTAGTTTCTTCTTCTCCATTAATGTTTATTCATTAATGGCCAGGCGAAGTGGCTCACACCTGTAATCCCAGCACTTTGGGAGGCCAAGGCAGATGGATGGCTTTGAGCTCAAGAGTTTGAGACCAGCCTGGGTAACATGGCAAGACCCCTGTCTCTATTTTTAAAAAGTACAAAAATTAGCCTGGCATTGGTGGCTTGCACCTGTAGTCCCGGCTACACAGGGGGCTGGAGATTGCTTGAGCCCAGGAAGCTGAGGTTGCAGTGCGCTGACATTGTGCCAATCTGGGTGACAGAGTAAGACCCTGTCTCAAAAAAATAATAATTTTTATTCATTAATGTATTTCTATCAGCCTGAACTCATATTTACAGTTGGCCCTCTGTATCCATGGATGGGTTCTGTATCCATAGATTCAACCCACCACAGATCAAAAACATTTTTTTAAAAAACCCAGAAAATGAAAAATAACAATGCAACATTTAAAGATAATATGCATTTTTATTTTACAGTATACCATATAAATACTCTTTATATAGCATTCATATTGTATTGTAAGTAATATAGAGATGATTTAAAGTATACAAGAGCATGTGCATAGGTTATATGCAAATACTACACCATTTTATTTCAGGGACTTCACTATCCTTAGATTTTGGTGTTCCTGGGGGTCCTGGAACCAATCTCCAATGAATACCAAGGGAAAACTACTCATTTTGTACGTTGGGTTATAATCCAATACTATGTTGTTTATTTTGTTATTCAAATTGCTCCAGTTTTGGCCATTGAGGGCTCTTTCATGTTGGTCCCTGCATCTCTTTGACACACACACATTCTTGTAAAATGTTAAAAACATGCAAATGAAAGATATCCAAAGATAAGTGATGCACTTTATTTTTAATGTCACATACATGAGGCTGCACGTGGTGTCTCAGGCCTGTAATCTCAGCACTTTGGGAGGCCAAGTCAGGAGGATTGTTTGAGGCTAGGAATTCACAACTAGGCTGGGCAACATAGCAAACCCTATCTCTAACAAAAAAACAAAAAACAAAAACCCAAAAAGCATTACATATATGGGCTTGACAATCTTCCAGTGACTCCAGAGAAAATGTCATCTTAAAAGGTAATGTTTTCCTGATCTGATTGTGCCATTATAATGAGTTATAATTTACCTTTAATTATCTTGATTCTTTTTTTTTTTTTGAGATGGAATCTCAGTACATTGCCAGGCTGGAGCACAGTGGCACAATCTCAGCTCACTGCAACCTCTACCTCCCAGGTTCAAGCAGTTCTCCTGTCTCAGCCTCCCGAGTAGCTGGGACTACAGGTGTGCGCTACCATGCTTAGCTAATTTTTATATTTTTAGTAGAGACGGGGTTTCACCATGTTGGCCAGGATGGTCTTGATCTCCTGACCTCGTGATCCATCCACCTCCACCTCCCAAAGTGCAGGGATTACAGGCCTGAGCCACCACACCTGGCCTAATTACCTCAATTCTTTTTTTTTTTTTAAAGCCAGTCAAATTCAGCAATGGGGGGTTGTATACTAACTTAGTGACACTACTGCTCATAAGTTTTGATAACCCACTACCCTCGGACCAGCCACCTCAATTCTTTTGTTAAAAAATTTACATTTGTTCCAGGTCAGGTGGCTCACAACAGCAATCGCAGCACTTCTGGATGTTTGCTAGGATGAGGCAGGAAGACCACTTGAGCTCAGGAATTCAACACTAGCCGGGTAACACAGTGAGACCTCGTCTCTACAAAAAAATCTAAAATCAGCCAAGCGTAGTGGTATGTGCCTGTAGTCTTAGCTACTCAGGACAGTGAGGTGGGAGGATCGCTTGAACTTAGAAGGTAGAGGCTGCAGTGGGCTGTAATCATGCCACTGCACTCCAGCCTGGGCAACAGAGCAAGACCCTGTCTCAAAAAAAAAAAGCTTATACTTGTAATCTGGATTCATTGTAGGAACATTCAGATAAGAAATAGGAGAAATTATCAGGCATGATGGTGCTCAGCTGTGGTCCCAGCTGCTAAGGAGGCTGAGGCAGGAGGATCGTTTGAGCCCAGGAGTTTAGGCTGTAGTATGCTATGCCTATTGGGTGTCTACACTAAGTTCACCATCAATATGGTGACCTCCCAGGAGCGGGTGACCACCAAGTTGCCTAAGAGTGGTGAACACAGATTGGAAACAGAGCAGGTCAAAACTCCTGTGCTGATCAAGGGTGGGATCGTGCCTGTGAATAGCCACCACACTCTAGCCTGAGCAACATAGTGAGACCCGTGGAAAGAAAGAGAAATAGAGAAAGAGAGAGAAGGAAGGAAGGGAGGGAGGGAGGGAGAGAGGGATGGATTTAAGGAAGGATCCATCATCTCATTATGAAGTGATAATTACTTTGTTTGTTTGTTTGAGATGGAGTCTTGCTCTGTTGCCCAGGCTGGAGTACAGTGGCATGATCTCAGCTCACTGCAACCTCTGCCTCCCGGGTTCAAGCAATTCTCCTGCCTCAGCCTCCCAAGTAGCTGGTACTACAGGCATGCACCACCACGCCTGGCTAATTTTTTTATTAGTAGTAGAGACGGAGTTTCACCATGTTCATCAGGCTGGTCTTGAACTCCTGACCTCAGGTGATCCACCCCTCTTGCCCCCCCAGAGTGCTGGGATTACAGGCATGAGACACCGTGCCTGGCTGATAATTACCTGTTTTGTTTTTGTTTTTGACTCCAGGCTGGAGTGCAGTGGTGCCATCTCAGCTCACTGCAACCTTGACATCCCAGGCTCAAGCGATCCTCTGCCCTCAGCCTCCTGAGTAGCTGGGACTACAGGTGGATGATCAATGCTAATTTTTTTTTCTGTTTTCTTTTTTTTTTTAGTAGAGATGAGGTCTCACTATGTTGCTCAGGCTGGTCTCAAACTCCTGGAATCAAGCGATTCTCCTGCCTTAGCCTCCCAAAATGTTGGGATTATAGGTGTGAACCATCATGCCCAGCCGATAATTTTTCCTTTCTAGTGTGTGTGAATGTGCATATCACTTACATATATATATATATAATTATTCAGTGATAATTATTTTGCTTTTTTTTTTTTGAGACGGAGTCTCACTTTGTTGCCCAGGCTGTAGTGCAGTGGTGCAATCTTGGCTCACTGCAACCTCCACCTCCTGGGTTCAAGCAGTTCTCTGCCTCAGCCTCCCAAGTAGCTGGGAGTACAGGCGACGGCCATCACACCTGACTAATTTTTGCAGTTTTGGTAGAGATGGTGTTTCACCATATTGGCCAGGCTGGTCTTGAACTTCTGACCTCGTGATCCACCTGCCTCAGCCTCCCAAAGTGCTGGGATTACAGGTGTGAGCCACTGCACCCGGCCAACTTACCAATATATTGTTGGCTCTTTCCCATGTCACTACATACATTTTTTTTTAACGCAAACAGTCTTTATTATGAAAAAGCAGTGTTATCTAGGAAAGTCACATGCTGGTTTCTTTCTAACAAAATGACAAAGCAGGTTTCTTAAATAATTTACAAAGGGCAGAAATTGCTCTTGAATAGGGCTACACCTCCCGGCACACCCACAGTGCTCTGCATTGAGCATATAAATAGGTACCCATGAGCCCAGGGTCTTAAGCCTGGAAATATCTCCTGTGCCTTCCTCCGAGTCCGTGGTAGGGAAAGCAGGGATGAGAGTGGGGCGCCCAAGAGCCTTGGCACCGGAAACACAGTGGGTAAGTGACTGCAGATGACTCCCCCAAAAACCAGGCACCTGAGTACCCAGCTAAGAGCTCTCTAACATCTGATGCTAGCACTTTACGTTACAGATGAGGCAAATACAAGGCTCAAGGTCAAGTGTACGATGAGTTTCTAAGCTCAAGATTCCCCTGCGAAAGTAGAAGAAACAATTCTCCCCACCTCTGCAAGATCCCCCAAGACACTCTCAGGCTATGGCAGACAGTCACTGATGGGTCCAGATGTGGCCAGAGCAGGGGGTCTCTGGCCCCTTGTTAGTCAGGTCCTTGTTAGCAGTGACCTGGGGTACTGACAACTCCTGGGGGCTTCCTCCAGGAAGTGCATGGGGAAACACAGACATCCTTGGGTATGAAGGCTTGGCGTCAGACAGGGCTTGTTTCCTGCAGGGCACTTCCTCAGTCATGAATGAGAGAGATGATGTCACCACTCTCTTCTGCTATAATGGCTTAATCTAGTTCTTGGAACAGCTTCTGGAGATGCTGAATTCCCACCCCCACAGGCTCTAGGTCACTGTCAGACTCACTGGGAGAGCAGAGGGGCTCTGCTGAGAAGGAGGGGCTCCAGAAGGCAGCCTCCGCCTCGACCGCCAAAATGGGTGGGCACGTGAACCCATCCAGGCAGAGAGGCGGTGATGCTGCTTCTCCCAGGGGTCTGTGGCTGAGTGGGCAGGAGCAGCTCCAGACAGCTGGGTGCTCTTCTGGCTCAGACTGTGACTTGGGGATTCACTGCCCGTCTGTGCCCCTCTCTTCCTCCTCCTAGCCTTCACCTGGGTCTCCGCCAGCCACTTGGTACCACTTTGGCAGGACTCCTGGATTCTCTGGGACTTGGCACCCAAGCACTCTTAGCCGAGCGAGCTGCAGGCTGGAGGCCCTGCAGCCCTGGCTCTGGGGTTTCCAGGTGTTTCCAGGAGGGGCCTGCGCAGAGGTTGAGGTTGACGGCTCTCAGGGGCAGCCTTCTTTGGAACTGTCTGCACAGGGACCCCAGGACTCCTGCGAAGGCCTCCTGATGGCTGGCCACAGTCTGCAGCTCCCTGGTGTCCTCCAGCTGGGTTCCTGGTGCTGGAGGGATCTCCAGTGCACGGAGGTCTCCATGCTCTGCCACTGAGAAGCCGTCTGCCTGGCCAAGAGTCTTCTCTGCCCACTAGACCCCTACACTACCAACGCCGATCATACCCCGAGCACAGCTCCTCGCCCACCGCCCACTATACGCATTTAATGGACATTTAATTTGCTTTCTACTGTTTTTTTGTGTATGTGTGATTATAATCATCCTTGTATATATTTAAATCATTAATTGGTACCATAGCAACTAAACCGCCCACTATATACATTTGATGAATATTTAACTTGCTTTCTACTGTTTTTTTGTGTGTGTGATTATAAACATCCTTGTATATATTTAAATCATTAATTTGTGCCATAGCAACTAATCCAAGCTTGTTTCCAGACTGTAATTGTTTGCAACTTCCATCTTCCTAGGTCTTTACTGAAATAATTCAGCATGATTTTTTAATTTACCTATAATGCCTACCTTATAGCCTGCATCGTGGTAAAAACCAAAGCAGCTGAAGAAAGATCCCTGCTTATGATGTAAAAATGGAGGCAGAAGACATAACTCTAAGGCAATAGACAATTTGATGTGATAAAATTATGACATAGGGAGTATGTAATTGCTGAAGGAATTCCAAAGAAAGAAAAATAAATTCTGACGTAGTTAATGTTGGCGTCACACGATCAGTTTATATACGGTGAAGACTGTTGGTGCTCACCAGTGATTATGTTCTTTTCTTCTTCCTGGCCTACAGCCAGAGTCCCTCTTCCAGCCTCCAGTGCAGTTAGGTGTGACCATGTGACTGTTCTGGCCCGTGGAATGTGAGCAGGAGTGGTGGGCACCACTTCTGGGTCCATAAAAACCTCTCAAGCACAATCCTCACTCTTTGGCCATCCCTTTTCTTGCTGAATGGAGAGAACAAAGAAAGGGACAAAGAAAAGGGTGGAACCACAAGATGGAAAAGGCCTTTGTCCTTGAGTGATCATATGGAGCAAGACCCCTTCCCTGATGCTGCCTCCTTCTCCCACCATCCCCATCTGCCTCCATCTCCCACCGTCCTCTCTCCCTTCTCACTTCTTTCCCTCTCTCTTCCTTCATCTCCCCCTACCCTTCCAGCAACCCACATTGGACTGTGAACAAGAGAAATAAACTTTTATTGTGTTAAACTACTGGAATCTCAGGGCTTATTTATTACAGAAGCTGGAATTATTTACTTATCTAACATACAATGGAATAGACCTATGGGAGGTTTATTTCCTTGAAATGTCCTACTTCTTGAGTACATTTCCCCTTCTGCAAAAATGGAAGTGGGTCTGTATAATGAAGAACTAACTTAACCCTGGCCAGGTGCAATGGCTCATGCCTGTAATCCCAGCACTTTGGGAGGCAGGCAGCTCATTGAGGTCCAGAGTTCGAGATCAGCTTGACAAACATGGAGAAACCCCGTCTCTACTAAAAATAAAAAAAAAAAAAAAAAAAAAAAATTCACTGGATGTGGTGGCACATTGCCTCCCAGCTACTTGAGAGGCTGAGGCAGAAGAATCATTTGAACCCAGGAGGCAGAGGTTGCAGTAAGCCAAGATCACACCACTGCACTCCAACCTGGGTGACAAAACAAGACCCTGGCACAAAAATATTAACCAAAAGAAAGGCCTGGCTGGCTGGCTGGGTGCGGACTCACACCTGTAATCCTAGCACTTTGGGAGGCTGAGGCAGGTGGATCACGAGGTCATGAGTTTGAGACCAGTCCGACCAACATCGTGAAACCCCATCTCTACTGAAAATACAAAAACATGAGCCAGGCTTGGTGGCGGACATCTGCACTCCCAGCTACTCGGGGGGCTGAGGCAGAGAACTGCTTGAACCCGGGAGACGGAGGTGAGTTGAGATCGCGTCACTGCACTCCAGCCTGGGCGACAGAGGAAGACTCTGTCTGAAAAAAATAAATAAAGGCCTGGCCTTTGTCCTCGGCTAGAGAGCGGAATTGAGCTCCAGGCCCCAGAAATGTCCTGCCTGATAGGAGTGTCTGTTTGCTTGGCGTTCTGGCCGCTGGGCAGTCTAACAGTGTGAGTTAGGCTCCAGGCCATGCTGTTTCAGTTCTGACCTCTGAAGGAACTGGAGGCTAAAGGTTCCTCTGCATGACCTCTGGGAGAGGAGTACACTCGAGGTCAACCATAAGAGCAGTGTGTGATCGAGCCGCAGCAAAAACTCTGCAGACTTCAGGTTCAGGCTCCAGTCGAGCTTCCTTGGTTGGTAACAATGTGTGTATTGTCACGCATCGTGACCAGGAGGAGATAACACTATGACTCCACAGGCAGAAGATACCCAAGTGCTACACTTGAACCTCTCCTGGACTCTGTGTGTTTCTTCCTTTAGCTGATTTTAATTTCCATCCTTTGTCTATAATAAGCAGTAACTGTGAGTATAA
The DNA here is from genome assembly GCA_963574635.1 of Cheracebus regulus. Taxonomy (NCBI): domain Eukaryota; kingdom Metazoa; phylum Chordata; class Mammalia; order Primates; family Pitheciidae; genus Cheracebus; species Cheracebus regulus. Next base: position 22,891 of record CAUYQU010014268.1, on the reverse strand, counting down.
CAGGTTTCAGTGACTTCTGTGAGTCTTTCTAGAGAATTATCAAACCTGGGATAGTTTGAGGAAACCCCCAAACTTGCAGTTGGTTTCAGAAGTAGGGGTAGTCTTGTGAGGACTGTTCCCTCCAGCCTCACAGTTGGGCTAACCCTGAGTGCAGCCCTGTAGTTAAATTTATACTATGTGAACTGTCTGCCTTGGCTGTGGCTAACTGGACTGGATGTGGGTGAACACTCCACTCAAGAGGAACCAATAAGCTTCTTTCTTCTGGACATTTGGACTAAGATCTAGTATGTTTCTATTAGGTGCTTGAACCAAAATGTCATGAAACTTAAAATATATCTGTGGCCTTTTATCATTAAGAGCACAGAGAGGCAGAGGAAGCTACAGAAATAGAAGGAAAGTGAACAAATGAGAGACCACATGGTTCCAGAAAGAGACGGAGACGGCCTGGACTAAGTGGCTGTCATGATTCTTCATACCTTTCTAGTTCTGGTTCTGGTTCCTCCAGAGGCCTTATTACTTCCTATCCCTGTATCTTTATAATAAATTACCTCCCAGGAATGTCTCTCCTGCTTACAAAGAAAAAAGCTAGCTGGGCACTGTGGCCGATGTCTGCAATCCCAGCACTTTGGGAGGCCGAGAAGGGAGGATTGCTTGAGCCCAGGCATTCAAGACCAGCCTGGGCAACAGGTGAGACCTTGACTCTACAAAAAAATTAAAAAACTTGGCAGGCATGGTGGTGCGCACCTGTAGTCCCATCTACTGAGGAGGCTGAGGTGGGAGAATCGATCCGAGCCCAGCAGATGGAGGTGGTAGTGAGCTACAATCACAGCAGTGCACTCCAGCTTGGGCAACGGAGTGAGATCCTGTCTCAAAAAAAGAAAAAGAGAGAAAGAGAGAAAGAAAGAAAAAGAAAGGAAGGAAGGAAGGAAAGAAAGAAAGAAAGAAAGAAAGAGAGGCCTGCATTAAGAATACATACATTTTTTTTTCTTTTTTCTTTTTTTTTTTTTTTTTTGAGAGAGTCTTGCTCTGTCACCCAGGCTGGAGTGCAGTGGCACAATCTCAGCTCACTGCAACCTCTGCCTCCTGGGCTCAAGTGATTCTCTTGCCTCAGCCTCCCAAGTAGTTGGGATTACAGGTGCCCGCCACCATGGCTAATTTTTGTATTTTTAGTAGAGATGCAGTTTCATCATGTTGGCCAGGCTGGTCTCAAACTCCTGAACTCAAGTGATCCACCTGCCTCAGCCTCTCAAAGTGCTGGGATTACAAGCGTGAGCCACCGCACCCAGCCAAGATGCTATATATTTTCCAAGTGCTTTCCATATAATGTGAGGCAATAAAGTATATAGGGGAAAAGTGCCAAATCTGTGCTCTAGACCTGCTCAGCGACATTCATGTCCTTAAGGCTTTGACACTTCTCTGGGCCTCAGTTTCTTTTTTTCTTCTTTCTTTTCTTTTTCTTTTTCTTTCTTTTCTTTTGAAATGAGTCTCACTCTGTTGCCCAGGCTGGCATGCAGTGCCACAATTACAGCTCACTATAGCCTCAAATTCCTGGGCTCAGGGATCCTCCCATCTCAGCCTCTTGAGTAGCTGGGACTACAGGTGTGTACCACCATGCCGGTTGGGTTGTAGTTTCATTATCTGTAAAATGTAGGTTGGGCCTAGATGGTATCTAAAGGTAGTTACAGTTCTAATTTTTTTTTCATTAAATTTCATGTGACTCTCAATCTAACCACATGAAATCAGCAGAACAAATATTCTCTCTCTTTTTACAACTCCTGCTAATCAAGTCCTCAGAGATAAGTCTGTCCCCAAGGGGAATGAAGCCTGAAAGCACCTCATGGGCTAAGGATGGAGGGTAGAGCAGTGTAGAAGATTGTGGGGTTCTAAAACTTCATTCTGGGCTGGGCGTGGTGGCTCACTCCTGTAATCCCAGCACTTTGGGAGGCCGAGGTGGGTGGATTGCCTGAGCTCAGGAGTTGAGACCAGCCTGGGCAACACAATGAAACCCTGTTTCTACTAAAATAAAAAAAAAAATTAGCCAGGTGTGGTGGTGTGCACCTGTAGTCCCAGCTACTCGGGAGGCTGAGGCAAGAGAATTGCAAGAACTCGGGAGGCGGAGGTTGCAGAGCTGAGATCGTGCCACTGCACTCCAGCCTGGGTGACAGAACGAGACTCTGTCTCAAAAAAAATTAGTTCTGAAAAATAAAGGGAAACTCAAAAGAGGGATCCCACCTTGCAAAAAATTTATCTTTCTCTAAACCTACTATACACACAATGACTTCAGCACTACTTTTTTTTCCTTTTTTTTCTTTTGTTTTTTTCCAGCACTATTTTTATCAGGCAAAATCATGTCAATGTGAACCAAGAAGTCCTAAAAGGAATAATAAATCACACATAGGCAATTGCTGCTAGACTTATCCTAATCTAGTGATAATTCTGTCCAGTAAAGTTAAAGGATTGCCTCGAAGTTCCAGAACAATAGTAGAGCTAGACAGAAACCAAGCCTTCTATACCAGGAGCGGGCACTCCACCATGCCGAAAGGCTGCAGGGGCAAGGCCGCGGTTGAGGACATCTCAAGTTTCCCTTGGTAGCCATTCGTGACTGATGCAAAGCCCTAGAGTTATTGTAAGCTTTGCCACATAACTCTGCCATATAATACATTTTTTACTAAGGCAAGCAACCTCTATGAAGCTTTCTTCTCTTTCTTTCATGCTCTTTCTTTCCCTTCCTTCCTTCCTTTTTTAAAGTATTTTATTTATTTATCTTTTTCTAATTTTTTTTTTTGAGACAGAGTATCACTCTGTCACCCAGCCTGGAGTGCCGTGGCATGATCTTGGCTTACTGTAACCTCCACCTACTGGGTTCAAGCAATTCTCCTGCCTCAGCCTCCTGAGTAGCTGGATTACAGGCACATGCCACCGTGCCCGGCTAATTTTTTTGTAATTTTTAGTAGAGATGGGGTTTCACCATCTTGGCCAGGCTGGTCTTGAACTCCTGACTTCATGATCCACCCGCTTTGGCCTCCCAGAGTGCTGGGATTACAGGCGTGAGCCACTGTGCCCAGCCCTCCCTCCCTTCCTTCTTCCTTCTTTCCTTCCTTCCTTCCTCTCTCTCTTTCACCCAGCCTGGAGTCACAGTGGTGCCATCATAGCTCACTGCAGCCTCAACCTCCCAGGCTCAAGCAATCCTCCCACCTCAGCCTCCTGAGTAGCTGGGACTACAGACATACACCAACATACCTGGCTAATTTTTGTATTTTTTATATAGATGGGGTCTTACTACGTTGCCCAGGCTGGTCTCAAACTTCTGGACTCAAGTGTTCCTCCCACCTCGGCCTCCCAGATCGCTGAGATTACAAGCGTGAGCCACAGTGCTAGGCCAGGCTCTTTACTTTCTACACTCTCCCCCATTTGATCATTCAAAACTGTGTGCTGAATGATGCCTTTAGAAGGCTAAATATTGTGTCTGTCTACTAAATGCTTCTCTTAGCTAGGATTTAAAGTCTAGTGAGTATGTGTCAAACTGGCAACATTCAGTGTCATCCTCCTTTGCTGATAACTCAGCTGCCCTGTGCTGTGAGAGACCCCACCATCGGCCCTGAACATGCCTGCACTCTCTTGCTGAGTATCCCAACTCACAAGACTGCCAGGGTCCTGATACTGAGCAATGTCTATAGCTATTCACACAGATAACTAACTACTGTGTTACTGTGTGGCCAAGGCAACTACTGTAAGTACCTGTAACTGCTTGCTCCCTAGAGGGAGTGGGGATTGGCTTTTTTGCTACTTGCTCAAAACGTGCTAAGCCCTTGGCTCGGCTGGACATGGTGGCTCACTCCTGTAATCCCAGCAATTTAGGAGGCCAAGGCGGGTGGATCACCTGAGCTCAGAAGTTCGAGACCAGCCTGGCCAACATGGTGAAACCCCATCTCTAGTAAAAATACAAAAATTAGCCAGGCGTGGAGTGTGCTTGTGATCCCAGCTACTTGGAAGGCTGAGGCAAGAGAATCGCTTGAACCCGGGAGGCAGAGGTTGGAGTGAGCCGAGATCGCACCATTGCACTGCAGCCTGGGTGACGGAGCAAGGCTCTTTCTCAAAACAGATAAACAACAACAACAAAAGCTAAAGCTGTGCTTGGAGTGAAACCTTTTAGCTTTAAAATATATGTATATATTAGAGAAAAAGAAAAGTTAAAAATCAATAATCTTATATTTAATTTCAAGAAACCCCATCTCTACTAAAAATTAGCTGGGCGTGGTAGTGAGCACCTGTAGTCCCAGCTACTCAAGGGGCTGAGGCAGGAGAATCACTTGAACCCAGGAGGCAGAGGTTGCAGTGAGCTGATATCACACCATTGCACTTCAGCCTGGGCAACAAGAGGGAAACTCTGTCTCAAAACAAAATTAGCTGGGCGTGGTGGTGCGTGCCTATAGTCCCGGCTACTCGGGAGGCTGAGGCAGGAGAGTTGCTTGAACCCAGGAGATGGAGGTGGCAGTGAGCTGAGATCGCACCACTGTACTCCAGCCTAGGCAACAGAAACAGACTCTGTCTTAAATAAATAAATAAATAATAATAGGCTGGGCGCAGTAGCTCACACCTATAATCCCAGCACTTTGGGAGGACGAGGCAGGCAGATCACCTGAGGTTGGGAGTTCGAGACCAGCCTAACATGGAGAAACCCCATCTCTACTGAAAAAATACAAAATTAGGCTGGGTGCGGTGGCTCACGCCTGTCATCCCAGCACTTTAGGAGACCCAGGTGGGTGGATCATGAGGTCAGGAGTTTGAGACCAGCCTGGCCAAGATGGTGAAACCCCGTCTCTACTAAAAATACAAAACTTAGCTGCTCACAGTGGTGGGTGCCTGCAATTCCAGCTATTCAGAAGGCCGAGGCATGAGAATAGCTTAAGGCAGGAGGCGGAGGTTGCAGTGAGCCAAGATTGTGCCACTGTACTCTAGCCTGGGCGACAGAACAAGACTCCCTCTCAAAAAAAAAAAAATAGAAAATAGAAAATTAGCTGGGCATGGTAGTGCATGCCTGCAGTCAGCTACTCGGGAGGCTGAGGCAGGAGAATCGCTTGAATCTGGGAGGCAGAAGTTGTGGTGAGCCGAGATTGCGCCCCTGTACTCCAGCCTGGGCAACAAGAGTGAAACTCTGGCTCAAAAACAAACACAAAAAAAGTAATAATAATAAAGTTTTGGGTCCTGAACATCCTAATTTATTTCTATAGAAGAGCCAGAAGATTCCAGGCAAGGATTATGTAGAAACAGTGCTCAGCAATGTGCTTTGAAAAGCGTCAGCTCTGCATTCTTATTTAACAGTATCTCCTTTACTTGCCTCATTTCTCTGGAGTAAACTTTTTTTATTTATTTACTTTTTTGTTGTTGTAGAGATGGAGTTTCACTATGTTGGCCAGGCTGGTCTTGAACTCCTGACCTCAAGTAATCCACCCACTTTGGCCTCCCAAAGTTCTGGGATTACAGGCTTGAGCCATCGTGCCCGGCCTTGGAGTAAACTTTACTATAAACTCCAGTCTTTGGTGGGTAACAGTTCTGCCTGTACTCAGACCTCTCAAGGTCTCCGCTTCAAATTCCCCTACTCCCTTCACCCCCAGGAATACTGGAGCAGCTGTTCCATATATCGTATTTTCCCATCATAACATACATGTTAACCCTTAAAGTGGTAGGTATAAGAGATATGTGCAATGGGGGGTGAAGATCCATAGGAGGGAACAGCAACTCAAGTCTAGAAAGATTTCACTGGGAAGTCTAGAAAGGATAACTGGCGTTTGAAAGGTGGTAGAATTTTGCCAGGCAAAAACCAAAAGGCTTTTCCAGGTTGAGGGAATAGCATGAACTTTATTTAATTATAGAACTTTTTTTGAAATAGAAATATTCCAGTTAAGGATGGCTGGGCGCAGTGGCTCATGCCTGTAATCTCAGCACTTTGGGAGGCTGAGGTGGGCAGATCATGAGGTCAAGAGATTGAGACCATCCTGGCCACCATGATGAAACCCTGTCTCTACTAAAAATAGAAAAACTAGCTGGGCGTGATGACGCGCGCCTGTAGTCCCAGCTACTCTGGAGGCTAAGGCAAGAGAATCACTTGAACCCAGGAGGTAAAGGTTGCAGTGAGCCGAGATTGCGCTGTTGTACTCCAGCCTGGCGACAGAGCAAGATTCCATCTCAAAACAAAACAAAACAAAGAAAGAAAGAAAAGAAAAAGAAAAAGAAAAAAAGAAGTATTCCAATTAAGGATAACACATTAGGGATAACACTAAATCTTCATATAAATTATTGTATTGGATCACTTTATTGATTGATTGAAGGCTGCAAGATAGCATGACTCTTGGGTTGCCAGTTTGGGGAATGAAGAGTAGGGGTGGAAGAAGGAAAGATAACTCTGTTTATCTTAGGGAAGATTTGGCTTAAAGTGCAGAAAATACCTGGCACTTGTTCAACACATGATGATAGTGAAACTGACATGGATACTAATCTTAAGGGTAAACAAAGGGTGCCAAGCTATCAAGACTGTTTTAGTAATGATGATTCCAAAGTCAAAGAGTAACAATAGTATTTTACATTTATATACTGTATAAGTCTGTTCTCATACTGCTTATAAAGAACTACCTGAAACTAGGTAATTTATAAAGAAAAGAGGTTTAGTTGAATCACAGTTTATTGTTGTTGTTTTTTGTCTTTTGAGATGGAGGCTTCTTCTTGTCGCCCAGGCAGGAGTGCAGGGGCACCATCCCTGCTCACTGCAACCCCCGCCTCCTGGGTTCAAGCAATTCTCCTGCCTCAGCCTCCCGAGAAACTGGGATTACAGGTGCCCGCCACTACCCCTGGATAATTTTTGTATTTTTAGTAGAGACAGGATTTCACCATGTTGGCCAGGCTGGTCTTGAATTCCTGACCTTGTGATCTGTCCATCTTGGCTTCCCCAAGTGCTGGCATTACAGGCATGAGCCACCAAGCATGGCCTAGTTGACTCACAATTGCACTATACAGGAGGAATGGCTGAGGAGGCCTCAGGAAATTCACAATCATGGCAGAAGGGCGAAGGGGAAGCAGGCACAATCTTCACATGGTGGAGCAAGAGAGAATGTGAAGGGGGAAGTGCTATAAACTTTTAAACAACCAGACTCATGAGAACTCACTCATTATCACAAGAACAGCAGGTGGGAGAGCTGATCCAGGCCGGGCTGCGGGGGCTGACGCCTATAATCCCAGCACTTTGGGAGGCTGAGGCAGGCAGATCACCTGAGGTCAGGTGTTCAAGACCAGCCTGGCCAACATGGTGAAATCACATCTCCTAAAACATACAAAAATTAGCAGGGCGTGGTGTTGAGTGCTTGTTATCCCAGCTACTCAGGAGGCTGAGGCAGGGAGAATCTCTTGAACCCGGAAGGCAGAGGTTGCAGTGAGCCGAGATTGCAACACTGCACCCTAGCCTGGGTGACAGAGCAAGACTCCATCTCAAAAAAAAAAAAAAAGAAGAAGAAGCTGGCTGCAGTGGCTCATGCCTGTAATCCCAGCATTTTGGGAGGCCGAGGTGGGCAGATCATGAGGTCAGGAGTTCGAGACCAGCCTGGCCAACATGGTGAAACCCCATCTCTACTAAAAATACAAAAATTAGCCAAGCATGGTGGCTTGCCCCTATAATCCCAGCTACTCAGGAGACTGAGGCAGGAGAATCATTTGAATCTGGGGAGCGGAGGTTGCAGTGAGCCGAGATTGTGCCACTGCAGCCTGGATGACAGAGTGAGACTCCATCTAAACAAACAAACAAAAAAAACAACAACAAAAAAAAAAAGAAAGAAAAAAGAAATTTGTAATCCATCACCTCCCACTAGACTCCTCCAACACTGAAGAGCATAATTCAGCATGAGATTTGGCTGGGGACACAGAGCCAAAACATATCATACAGCATTTTAGAATGTTCAGTGGCCATTTTTGCATTCATTAATTTATTTGACCTTGACTGAAGTAGTGAGAGATAAAGACACTAAGACTCAGAAAAGTGTTTCTTCACTAACCCAAAGATCACTTTCCTAATTAGTGGAGCCTGACTAGAATCCAGGCATCCTGGTGAGGTCTACCATTCTTTCTATTGTTCTTCTGGAACAAATTGACCCTCAGGGTGACATGATAAGAGACTTTTAAAAGAATCCACAGGAAGGGATATAGCCAATAACAGAAAGTTCCAGGCAAAGATTGTGAAAAATTACAGCTTTCTGAAAAACAAAGGACCAAACCATGTAATGTTGGATGATTGTTTTTGAATTCCCTTGATTTCCTATCAAGTTGAGTCCTGCAGACATTGAGGTTCACCCTTTGTTTATAACTTGGCTTGAGTCACTAAAGGCAGTTGATCAGCAGCTATAATGCAGCCCAAACACCCGAGGGCTGATTTCTTCCCACCTCTGCTTTATGATGAACATTTCTTAAGTGAGTGAGTGGGTGTTGTTTGCCGAGGAGCTTCACTGAAAAATCCCTAGCAGACAGCAGAGTCCTTGTTTCTTTCTTTGTTATCTTGTTTCTTTTCTCAAGAAATTTTGAGTAAGTAGGGAAACTTAGTTGAATTTTTAAATTATAGCTTATTTGGGTTAAACTCTGCATTACTTTATTATTGTTTTTTTTTTTCTTTTTTTTTGAGACAAGGTGTCACTCTGTCACTCAGGCTGGAGTACAGTGGCATGATCATGGCTCACTGCAGCCTCTACCTCCTGGATTCAAAATGATCTCCTACTTCGGCTTCCTGAGTGTGCCACCATGCTTGGCTAGTTTTTGTTTTTGTTTTGAGACAGAGTCTCACTCAGTCACCAGGCTAGAGTGCAGTGGTGCGATCTGGGCTCATTGCAATCTCTACCTCCTGGGTTCAAGCAATTCCCCTGCCTCAGCCTCCCGAGTAGCTGGGACTACAGGTGCGTACCACCACGCTCAGCTAATTTTTTTGTATCTTGGTAGAGATGGGGTTTCACCATGCTGGCCAGGATGGTCTCAATCTCCTGACCTCGTGATCAGCCTGCATTGGCCTTCCAAAATGCGGGCATTACAGGCATGAGTCACTTTTTAGCTATTATAAATAATGTTGCTATAAACATTTGCATACAAGTTTTTATTTGAACACCTATTTTTAGTTCTTTAGGGTGTATACCTAGACACATCATTGTTGGCTCATCTGGTAATTCTGTCTGACATTTTAAGGAACTTCCTGTTTTCCTAAGGAGGTGTACCAACATAGCAAAGCTGGGCATGGTGGTGCATGCCTGTAATCCCAGCTACTCAGGAGGCTGAGGCAGGATAATTGCTTGAACCTGGGAGGCAGAGGTTGCAGTGAGCTGAGATCGCACCACTGCACTCCAGCCTGGGTGACAGACAAAGACTCCATCTCAAAAAAAAAACAACAAAAAAGAACAACGTAGGTGAAATCACCCCTATGATTCAATCACCTTCCACCAGGTCCCTTCTTTGATGTGAGGATTACAATTTGAGATGATATTTACGTGGGGACGCAGAGCCAAACCATATCAATACTTCAGAAATCTTGTGTTAAAAAGCAATTAACAATTACATATTTTTGATTACACGAAAAACAAGAAAGGTTTTTAAAATAATAGCGTGACTATACAAACGTATTTGATGTGCCATATATGTGTGAATACTGAATGGAGCATTTTGTGTAACTATTGTTGCTATATAGATACTATGTGAGGATGAAATCATGAAAAAGACGAATGAATATTATATGGTTTTGAAACATGTACTTAAAAAATTATATAATAGCATTCCCTCTGCTAAATTATATTGTTGCCAAGTAGAAATTCAAGTTACACAAGCAAGAGCCTATTTTAACTTTTGGATGAATGTTGTCTTCATATATATATATATATATATATATATGCCTTACCTACCTGCTCCTAGATAAAGATCAGGTTAAATGTCTTTCACATGGGAATTTCAAAGCAGTTTAAGGGCATTAATTAGTTGTCATAATAACTGTGAAGTATGTATATTTTATCACATCTATTCTCACATGAAAGGACAGACAGGCTGAATGGTTTCCTGGTATTCTGTACTCCATTATTGTTGTAACTAAGAATGCTATTGCTTCATTGGCCACTTTTTTTTTCCTTGAGAAGTGATAAAGCAATTGTTGGGTCAATAAACCAAACAAAAATAGCTATTTACATGTCAATTTTTTTTTTTTTTTTTTTGAGATGGAGTCTTGTTCTGTCACTCAGGCTGGAGTGCAATGGCATGATCCTGGCTCACTGCAGCCTCCTCCCAAGTAGCTAGGATGTGCCACCATGCCCTGCTACTTTTTGTATTTTTAGTAGAGGAGGGGTTTTACCATGTTGGCCAGGCTGGTCTCAAAAGCCTGACCTCAGGTGATCCATTTGCCTCAGCCTACCACAGTGATGGAATTACAGGTGTAAGCCACCATGCCCAGCCATATGTTAAATATTTTTTAAACACAAGGACAAGCTGGGCGTGGTGGCTCACGCTTGTAATCCCAGCACTTTGGGAGGCCGAGGCAGGTGTATCACAAGGTCAAGAGATCGAGATCATCCTGGCCAACATGGTGAAACCCCGTCTCTACTAAAAATAAAAAAAATTAGCTGGGCATGGTGGTGCATGCTTGTAGTCCCAGCTACTCTGGAGGCTGAGGCAGGAGAATTGCTTGAACCCAGGAGGCAGAGGTTGCAGTGAGCCGAGATCATGCCACTGCACTCCAGCCTGGTAACAGATCGAAACTCCATCTCAAAAAAAAAAAAAAAAAGACCCCACAAGGACAGTATTTTTATTTTTTGGAATTTCTAAACAATCTTTAGTATTTTTAATGTACTCTATACCCAAATAGTTGATTGGGACAACATTTTCTTTCCTTTTTCTGAGACAGGGTCTCACTCTGTCACCCAAGCTGGAGCACAGCTGCTTGAACAGGGCTCATTGCAGCCCCGACTGCCCACACTCAAGCGATCCTCCTGCCTTAGTCTCCTGAGTAGCTGGGACTATAGGTACAGGCTGCCACACCCAGCTAATTTTTGTATTTTTCTGTAGAGATGGGATTTCACCTTGTTGCCCATGCAGATCTAGAACTCCTGAGTTCAAATGATCCTCCTGCCTTGGCTTCTCAAAGTGTTGAGATTACAGGTGTGAGCCACAACATCCGGCCAGGACAATGTTTTCTAAATTAAAATATATTTTAAAATATATGAAGAATCAGAGTAGCTCTGCAGTAGCTTCATCTGAGATTCGCATTGAATATTTCTTTAATTATAAGAAATGTACTTACAGTTAAGTAATGTGGTTTAGTGACTAGGAGACCTATTTTTAAAGATCCTGTCCTGGCACACTATAAGAGTATCATATATTTTTGAAACATGCAGGGTTGAAATGTCTTTCACTGGTGCCACACACTATGCTAACCACTTTATATACATTATCTCATTTAATACACAACACGATGAGGTGGGTCCAGACACTCTAGTTCTCATTTTACAGATAAAGAGAGAGCCCAATAATGAGACTTATTGAACATTACATAGGAGGTAAGAAGTTAGGCACCAGTCTAAACATCAAGTCAATAATGCCATTTTGATCTTGCTATTTTCACCTCATTTTTGCACCCTGCAGTTGAATCAGATATGTGATTTTGACCTGCCATTTTGAACCCTGTATTTATGAATATACCCATGTAAACTATTGTTATAACCAGTTTAATTCTTTATCAAATTTCTCTGCAGTACAGTGAAACAATTTTTTTTTTTTAAAGGCGGGGTTTCACCATGTTGGCCAGGGTGGTCTTGAACTCCTGACCTCAGGTGATCTGCCTGCCTTGGCCTCCCAAAGTGCTGGGATTACAGGCGTGAGCCACCGCGCCCGGCCACAATTTTTAATTTTTTTCTATTCTCATTTTTTTTTTTCAAGACAGAGTCTTGCTCTGTTGCTCAGGCTGGAGTGCAGTGACCTGATCTCAGCTCACTCCAACCTTTGCCTCCCAGATTCAAGCAGTTCCCTTGCCTCAGCCTTCCTACTAGCTGGGATTATAGGCATGCATCCCACCCGGCTAATTTTTGTATTTTAGTAGAGATTGGGTTTTACCATGTTGGTCAGGCTGGTCTCAAACTCCTTACCTCATGATCCACCTGCCTCAGCCTCCCAAAGTGCTGAAACTATAGGCAAGAGCCACCATGCCCACCCTCTATTCTCATTTTTATTTTACCAAAATTTTGCTTAGGATAAAATTTTTCCATGTGCATTTAAAAATAAGATTTATTTCAGTCATTAAGTCTTTTTTTTTTTTTTTTTTTTTTGTAATTTAGAGATGGGTGTCACTTACAGGCACCATCATAGTGCAGGACAGCCTCGAACTCCTGGCCTCAAGGGAGCATCCTGCCTCAGCCTCCAAAAGTAGGTGGGACTATAGGCATGCACTTTTATACTGGGCTATTTTAGTCATTAGGTTTGTATCCTCATCAAACTCTGCCCATTTTAACTACTGCTGTTGTGAACCTTCTTTTGTAGCTGTTATTTCTATGAAATTTGAGCTTTTCCTCTGACTCACTCAAAACATTCATTGGATTAACATGGTAAGGTCAAAACATTCTTTTTTTGCCTGAGATATAAGAATTCAGCCTGGGCACAATAACTCATGCCTGTAATCTCAGCACTTTGGGAGGCCAGTGCAGTAGGATCTCTTGAATCCAGGAGTTCAAGACCAGCCAGGGCAAGAACAATGTATCAAGACCCCATCTCTACAAAAAACAAGAAAAGAATTCAATAAAGGTCTTTTGTTTTTATGATAGCGATGATGAAACAACTAATACCTGCTTTAGTCCCCTCTCAGGAGGCTCCAGAGTAGAAAGATGTGGCAGTGCTTTGTGATTTATGAAAGTTAAATAAATGCCTCTTTACTGATTGGTAAAATAAGTCATAATCCATCCTCTGAAATTCTTCTGGAAGGCAAACACCTTCCTGTTCCTGCTGTGATGCTATTTGCAAAAATGCTTGCAGTCAGCATTGGCAGGCCCTTGTAGTCCCAGCTACTCCAGAGGCTGGGACAGGAGGATCCCTCAGGAGGCCAGGAGTTTGAGGTCAGCCCGAGCAACTTAGTTGCAAGACCCTGTCTCCAAAAAAAATTTTTTAATTAAAAATAAATTCACTCTTGTATGGATTTAAAAAATACACTTGCAGATGTCAATCGATTTTCTAAGTATATTCTGGGAAGAGTTTACTCACCGTTATCTTGTCATTTGTTTTCCAGTCCAGCCTCACTAATTTTTCTTTCTCTTGCCCTAGTAATGAAATTCTTTGTGATATAGAGACCAGCTTTGGCACTCTAATGGGTTCTTTACCATTGGTTATCAGTTTCATCATCTTGGTTGCTGTAACTGTTGCATAGGATTGAGTGATATAGCATTACCGGCTGTCAGTTCTTGAGAAAAATTGAAACAAGATCATTACCAAACAGATTTTGTCTCAGAAAGAGTGCAGGTATGCTATTACTATATGAAAATCTCCTCTTATCATAGCTCTGTCTCTTGCCTAATGTACCCCTGAAAGAGTTTTAAAATAAGTAGCAGCCAGGTGCAATTGCTCACGCCTGTAACCCCAGCACTTTGGGAGGCTGAGGTGGGCAGACCACCTGAGGTCAGGAGTTCAAGACCAGCCTGGCCAACATGGTGAAACCCTATCTCTACTAAAAAATTCAAGATAAGTCGGGCATGGTACCTCACTCCTGTAATCTCAGCTACTTGGGAGGCTGAGGCAGGAGAATCCCTTGAACTTGGGAGGCAGAGGTTGCAGTGAACTGAGATCTAGCCATTGCACTCCAGACCTGGGAAATAAGAGTGAAATTCCACCTCAAAAAAAAAAAAAAAAAAAAAAAGGCACTCCTGAGAGCAAGATGGGTCACCAGCATCTTTACTGGAGCCACCCACGAAAATTCGGCCAGGTTTCTCGATCTTGTTGCGTGTACTCCAACCAGCACGGTCTGATCCAGAAATATGGCCTCAATATGTGCTGCCAGTGTTTCTGCGTTAGTACTTGAAGGATATCGGTTTCATTAAGTTGGACTAAATGATCTTTCTTCAGAGGATTATCCAAGGCATCTACCCAATGAAAAACCATGATAGTTCTTTATATATAAAATAGACAGTAAAAAAAAAGGAAGTAGCAAGGCCATGGGTAATCTAAGCAAAGTTTTCAAATTCTAGTATCTACTTTGAGACCTTCTACTTTGAGACCTAAAGCTTAGTGTTAAGGGTTCCCCTCCCCTCACTTTTTTATACCCTAAAACAGCTTAAGATTTCAATCTGGTTTGGTTTTCAACAAACCAAATTGTTTACAAGACCAGGTGCAGTGACTCATGCCTATAATCTCAGCACTTTGGGAGACCAAGGCAGGCAGACAGCTTGAGTCCAGGAGTTTAAGACCAGTCTGGACAACATGGCAAAACCCTGTGTCTAGAAGAAAATATAAAATGGGCTGGGCTCGGTGGCTCATGCCTGTAATCCCAGCACTTCAGGAGGCCAAGGTGGGTGGATCATGAAGTCAGGAGTTCGAGACCAACCTGACCAATATGGTGAAACCCCATCTCTACCAAAAATACAAAAATTAGCCGGGCGTGGTGGCGCATGTCTGTAATCCCAGCTACTTGGGAGGCTGAGGCAGGAGAATTGCTTGAACCCAGGAGACAGAGGTTGCAGTGAGCTGAGATGGTGCCACTGCACTCCAGCCTGGGAGACAGAGCAAGACTCTGTCTCAAAAAAAAAAAAAAGAGAGAGAGAGAGAGAAAAGAAAAAAGAAAAAAATAGGCACACCTGTAGTTCCAGCTATTTGGGAGGCTGATGGGGGAGGATTGCTTGAGCCCAGTAGGTGGAGGATGTAGTGAGCTATGATCATGCCACTGCCCTCCAGCCTGGGCAACAGAGGGAGACCCCTGTCTCAAAAAAAACCCCCACAAACATACATGCAAATTGTTTGGGAAAAGAGTTATCCAATTTTATCTGCTGCCTTTCTCAAGTATGGTTCTTTCTTTTGAGAGAGAGTTTCTCTCTTGTGCCCCAGCCTGGAGTACAATGGCATGATCTTGGCCATTAGTTCGTTTTTTGTTTTGTTTTGTTGAGATGGAGTCTCACTCAGTCACCCAGGCTGGAGTGCAGTGGTGCGATCTTGGCTCACTGCAATCTCCGCCTCCCAGGTTCAAGCCATTCTCCTGCCTCACCCTCCTGAGTAGCTGGGATTACCCGCCACCACACCCAGTTAATTTTTGTATTTTTAGTAGAGACGGGGTTTCACCATGTTGGCCAGACTGGTCTCGAACTGCTTACCTTGTGATCCACCTGCCTCAGCCTCCCAAAGTGCTGGGATTACAGGTATAAACCATTGCGCCTGGCCTCAGTTACTTTTTAAAACAGGTTTATTGAGATGTAATTCACATAGAATACAATTCACCCCTTTAAAGCAGACAATCCAATAGTTTTTAGTAAATTCATCTCGTTGTGCAGCCATCACCACAATCAATATCAGAACATATTCACCACCTCAAAAAGAAACTCCTTACCCAGTAGCAGTCACTCCCATTTAACTGTCAATTTGCCCTGACCCCCTTCCACCCTAGGCAAGAACTAAGCTTTCTGTCTCTAAATTTGCCTATTCTGGACATTTCATATAAATGAAATTATATAATTTGTGTTCTTTTGTGAATGGTTTCTTTCATTTAGCATAATTTTTTTTTAAGATTGTCTTGCTCTTGTCCACCAGGCTGGAGTGGTGCAATGGTGTGATCTCACCTCACTGCAACCTCCACCTCCTGGTTCAAGTGATTCTCCTGCCTCAGCCTCCTGAGTAGCTGGGATTACAGGCGCCTGCCACCATGCCTGGCTATTTTTGTATTTTTGGTATAGACAGGCTTTCACCATGTTGGCCAGGCTGGTCTCGAACTCCTGACCTCAGGTGATCCACCTACCTCGGCCTCCCAAAGTAGTTGGATTACAGGCATAAGCCACTGTGCCCTGCCTAGCATAATGCTTTTAAGGTTTACCCATGTTGCAGCATGTAGCATGTCCTAGCATATACTTTGTTCCTTTTTATGGCTAAATAATATTCCATTCCATGGATATACCATTTTTTATTTATCCATTTATAATCTGATGAACATTTAGGTTGTTTCTACTTTATGATTATTATGGATAGTGCTGCTATGCACATTTGTGTACAAGTTTTTGTGTGGACATATGTTTTCATTTCTTTTGGCCATATACCTAGGATTTGAATTGCTGGGTTATATGGTAACTCTATGCTTTTTTTAATTAAGAAAATGTTTTTAAAGATGGGGTTGTATTATGATTCTCTAGAGGGACAGAACTAATAGGACAGATGTAGATATGAAGGGGAGTTTATTAGGGAGAGTTGACTCACACGATCGCAAGGTGAAGTCCCACAGTAGGCCATCTTCCTAGCTGAGACGCAAGGAAGCCAGTCCGAGTTCCGAACCTCAAAAGTAGGGAAGCCGGCAATGCAGCCTTCAGCCTGTGGCCAAAGGCCGGAGAGCCCCTGGCAAAACACTGGTATAAAGCCAAGAGTCCAAAGCTGAAGAACTTGGAGGCTGATGTTCAAGGGCCAGAAACATCCAGCACAGGAGAAAGATGAAGGTGGGAAGCCTCAGCCAGTCTGTTTCTCCCACCTTCTTCCGCCTCCCACCTTCTTCCAGTGCTGCTGGCAGTTGATTAGATAGTGCCTACCCAGATTGAGGGTGGGTCTGCCTACCCCAGTCCACTGACTCAAATGTTCATCTTCTTTGGCAACACCCTCACTGACATGCCCAGGAACAATACTTTGTATCCTTCAATCCAATCAAGTCAATACTTAATATTAACCATCATGGGGGTCTAGCTATGTTGTTCAGGCTGGAGTGCAGTGGTTCTCAGGCATTATGGCAGGTGCGGTGATGCTGACTGCACCCTCAAGCTCCTGGGCTCAAGCAATCCTCCCACACTAGCATCCCAAGTAGCTGAGTCTACAGGTGTGTGCCAGCATGCTTAACTTTTGAAGAGCTGTCAAACTGCTTTCCAAAGCAGCTGCATCATTTTGCATTTTTCCAGCAGCAATATGTCAGGATTTTAATTTATCCACATCCTTGTCAATACTTTCTTCTGTCTATTTTAGCCATCTTTTGTTATTGTTGTTGTTGTTGAAATGAAGTTTCGCTCTTGTTGCTCAGGCTGGAGTGCAATGGTGCCATCTCGGCTCACCGCAACCTCTACCTCCTGGGTTCAAGCAATTCTCCTGCCTCAGCCTCTTTTGTAGTTGAAATTACAGGCATACACCATCACATCCAGCTAATTTTGTATTTTTTAGAAGAGATGAGGATTCTCCATGTTGGTCAGGCTGGAACTCAAACTTCCAAAGTGGGATTACAGGCAAGAGCCACTGCACCCAGCCTTACTTTAGCCATCTTAATGAATATAAACTAGTATCTCATTATAGTTTTGATTTTCCTAATGGCTAATGATGTTGAGCACCTTTTAAAATGTGTTTATTGGCCATTTGTACATCCTCCTTTAGAGAAATGTCTATTCAGATATTTTGTCCATTTTATCTTTATTTATTTATTTATTTATTTATTTTGAGACGGAGTCTTGCTCTGTCACCCAGGCTGTAGTGCAGTGGCACGATCTCGGCTCATGGCATCCTCCGCCACCTGGGTTTAAGCGATTCCCCTGCCTCGGCCTCCTGAGTAGCTGGGACTACAGGTGTGTGCCACTATGCCTGGCTAATTTTTTTTGTCTTTTAGTAGAGACGGGGTTTCACCATGTTGGCTAGGATGGTCTCGCTCTCCTGACCTCGTGATCCGCCCACCTCAGCCTCCCAAAGTGCTGGGATTATAGGTGTGAGCCACCACGCCCAGCCTTTTATTATTATTATTATTATTATTTTTTATAGAGATGGGGTTTCTCCATATTGGTCAGGCTGGTCTCGAACTCCCAACCTCAGGGATTCGCCTGCCTCGGCCTCCCAAAGTGCTGGAATTACAGGCATGAGCCACCAGGTCTTGCCTATTTTTTATTTTTTAGAAGAAACCAGGTCTTACCTTGTTGCCCAGGTTGGAGTGCAGTGGTGTGGTGTGATCATAGCTCACTGCAGCCTGGAACTACTGGGCTCAAGCCATCTTCCCACCTGAGCCTTCCAAAGTGCTGGGATTACAAGGATGAGCCACTGTGCCTGGCCCCATTTGTTCATTTTTAAACTGGATTTTCACTTTTAGTTCAGGATATTCTGTTTATGTCTTCAACTCATTTGAGAATTTCTCCTGATGCTTCTCTGCTCTTTAGAAAGCATGTTTTATATTAGATCATTGTTTATTCAACTATGTACTGCATTTTTGAGGAGCTAATATATATCAGACTTAGACTAAATCTTTGGGCTAACGTTGGAGACCTTAAGGAATTCATCATCTCTCTTCCTAAGGAGATGTTTCCTGACACAATGCCGTAAATACTGTTGTAGACCTCGCAGTAGATTAAAATAGCTTAACAGTAAAACCCCTGTGGGGATACGGACAAGAAGGTTTTAACTAACATTATGGAGAAAATACAATGGAGTTACTGTGCGTGGAAAAAGTCAAAGTATACAAATTATATCTCTCATCAGTCACCACAGTACAGAAAACACTGATCACATCAAACATGAGGACAGCTGATTAAGAGGTGCTGGCCTTAGAGCACAGCTTGCAGAGCAGAACAAACAGAACAAAGGCAATTTCTCAGTACTGAGTAAAACTGGGACTTTTTGCAGAGCACTGCCCAAGCCTCTTCAACAATGCAATTTATAAAACCTTTATTTGAAGTGATCATTCAGAAATTACAGGTTTACAAAGTATCACTGATTTTGCAAATAGTAATAAAGGCACTGACCTCAGAAGTCACCTTGCATCCTAGCCAGACCTGCATGGTGCAAGCGAACAGGACACATGAAAGAAAATCATCATTGGATTATACAAGAAGAGAAATTAAACAACTTAGCCATGTATGGATAAAGCTTTCACGGTTCTTTTTCTTTTTCCTTTTTTTTTTTTCAATTTTTATTTTTAGAAACAGGGTCTCACTATTTTGCCCAGGCTGGAGTGCAGTGGCTATTCACAGATGTGATACCATTACTGATCAGCAGGGAGTTTTTGACCTGCTCCGTTTCTGACCTAGGCTAATTCACCCCTCCTTAGGTAACCTGGTGGTCCCCACTCCTAGGCGGTCACCATATTGATGTGGGACTTATGCTGACACCTGATAGCACACATAGCACATACCAAAGCCGAGAACCCCTGGGCTCAAGTCATCCTCCCACCTCAGCCTCCTGAGTAGCTGGGACTTATAGGCATGTACCACCACATCCAGCTCACCATTCTGTAATGAAGAGATAAATGAAAATAAATATCATAACCTTCTGCATAATGTTTATGGTTTGTTGCATATGGACATGTTTGCGTTTACTGCAAATGAGAGGTTCTTTTTTTTTTTTTTTTTTTTTTTGAGATGGCGTCTTGCTCTATAGCCCAGGCTGGAGTGCAGTAGCACAATCTCAGCTCACTGAAACCTCTGCCTCCTGGGTTAAGGTGATTTCCTGGCTCAGCCTCCTGAGTAGCTGGGATTACAGGCACCTGCCACCTCGCCTGGCTAATGTTTGTATTTTTAGTAGAGATGGGGTTTCGCCATGTTGGCCTGATCTCAGGTTATCCGCCCTCCTCGGCCTCCCAAAGTGCTAGGATTATAGGTGTGAGCCACTGCACCTGGCCCAGTATGATTTTTTTGAAAAAAGACATTGCAAATCTAACCTATGATAAACCAGAGTACTAAATAGAATGTTAACATATCCTGGAGGCTTCAATAAATATTAGGATTTAGTGCTGATAATTAAGTGTCATCTGTGAAGTAACTTGGATTTTTTATAATGAACAAAGAATTTACATAATTTGTTTCTTTTTCTTTTTGCATTTCCTTACCTTGAGTATAATTTTTGTTCTGAGGCCGGGCATGGTGGCTCACGCCTGTAACCCCAGCACTTTGGGAGGCCAAAGCTGGTGGATCACCTGAGGTCAGGAGTTGGAGACCAGCTTGACCAACATGGTGAAATCCCATCTCTACTAAAAATACAAAAAATTAGCAGGGCATGGTGACAGCACCTGTAATCCTAGCTGTTTGTTGTTTTTGTTTTTGAAACTCTGCTGCAAAAAAAAATTTTTTTTTTTGTTCTGATACCAAAGACTACTTTAAAAAAATTGTTTGGTTCTGAACTACTGTTTTTAAATAATATTTATTTTTCTGATATAAAATAGGCTGGCCATAGTAGCTCAAGCCTCTAATTCCAGCACTTTGGGAGGCCA
The DNA here is from genome assembly GCA_963574635.1 of Cheracebus regulus. Taxonomy (NCBI): domain Eukaryota; kingdom Metazoa; phylum Chordata; class Mammalia; order Primates; family Pitheciidae; genus Cheracebus; species Cheracebus regulus. The sequence continues at coordinate 2,502 of CAUYQU010014268.1, read as the reverse complement.
AGGCAGGTGGATCACCTGAGGTCAGGAATTCGAGACCAGCCTGGCTGACATGATGAAACCCCATCTCTACTAAAAAAAAAAAATTAGCTGGGTGTGGTGGTGGTGGACTCCTGTAATTCAGCTACTCGGGAGGCTGAGGCACGAGAATCACTTGCTGTGAGCTGAGATGGCGCCACTACACTCCAGGCTGGGTGACAGAGTGAGACTCCAACTCAAAAAAAATTAAAAATTTTAAAAATTAAAAAATAAACCTGTCGTGGTGGCTAATACCTGTAATCCCAGCAATTTGGGAGGCCAAGGCAGGTGGATCACCTGAGGTCAGGAGTTTGAGACCAGCCTGGCCAACATGGTGAAACCCCATCTCTACTTAAAATACAAAAATTAGCTGGGCATGGTGGCAAACACCTGTAATCCCAGCTACTTAGGAAGCTGAGGCAGGAGAATTGCTTGAACCTGGGAAATGGAGGTTGCAGTGAACCCAGGCCGAGCCATTGCGCTCCAGCCTGGGCGAGAAGAGAGAAACTTGGTTTCAAAAAACAAACGAAGAAACAAATATTGTAGGAGGCCAAGGAGGAAAGATCCCTTGAGCCCAGGAGTTCAAGGCTGCAGTAAGCCGTAATCACACCACTGCACTTCAGCCTGGGTGACAAGGTGAGACCTTGTTTCTAAAAATAAATTCTATGATGTTAAAACATATAAAAAGATATAAATAAAAAAAATAATATTTAAATTCACCCATAATTCTTTTCCTCTCCAAACCAAAACCATAGAAGAGGAATGCTACACTACTCCAGATTGTGAACAAATTTCTTTGGGAACATAGAGGACAAGGGAAGTAACGCTGACTGGGGATTTGGAGAAAGCTTAACATTCTCCTGTTGTGAGGCGACAATTATGTTGGCTTTAGCCTGGAGAAGGGGCAGGGAAAGGCACTGAAGGTGGAGGGAATAGTCTGTAGTTAATGATAGAATCACTCTCTTTTTTTCTTTACTTAGAAAGAAGGTAAAATTTGGGAAAGAGCCTGATACATTCTGAGAACTCTAAGAGATTCAGTACGTCCAGACTATAAGAGGTAAAAAGGGGGATAAGGTTGGAAAGAGTCTTCGCACTCTTAGTTTTGAAGAAGCTAAGGAATTGGGCTGCTTCCTGTAGGACTGTCCTTAGTTATACTGAGATAGGCAAGGTAATTGACAACTGGAAGCATGATACTGTTCTTTAGCTCCTTAACTAGAAAATTATTACTTAGCCTAATTACTCCACCGGATTTTCCTCTACATCCTCATTTTTCTGTTACCAAAGCTGATGGTTAGAAAAAAAAGTCCTTATAGGAAGATGCAGGAAGACAAGATAATGGCAAATGTTGGGGCTCAGAAAACAATGCCTCGAAGTATGGTGCTTTGGCATGCTGAGCATTTTGAAATAAAGGAAGTTAAAAGCCCTTAGAAGTAGCCTCAGAACCAAGAACTTTCTTTCTCCTGTTTCTCCCCTACCCCAAGCTCAGGGTGGAATTCTCTGAAGCTCCCCTATCTGAAGCTCCTCCAGAAGGAACATAGTTGCTTTTGATCACTGAAATTTTAAACCAGAGAGGATTAAACTCATACAGTAGGAAGGAAAACTGAGGAAAGTCACCTCATCTAGACAGACTTTGTCACAAGCCACTGTCTGTTCTTCAGGTCCCATTCAGTTTTCAAATAGAATCATTTACAAACTATTGCCTATTCTTTGGGCCCAGTCAACTCTCCCAAAAATGATTTACTATCCCTCAAAATTGCCTACGTATTCCCCATCTCCCTCTCCCTTCTTTCCTTCCCCTATAAAGCTTCAGTTATCTGGCCCTTCTTTGAGTTTCATATTTTGTATGGCTCCTGTGCACTCTTGCATGTTAATAAATCTGTTTGCCTTTTCTCCTATTAATGTATTGTCAGTTTATTTCAACGGACTTGAACCTTTAAAGGAGAAGAAAAAAATTCCCTTTGCCCTGACAAAAATAAGATTTCTTACAGATGTTCTACATAAAGATTTGGCAAACAGAATGAATATGAGTAATCCTTAGCTGTGAAACCATTCTAGCAATAGTTTGTGTTTGGTGCATTTTCTTAAAGACATTTATTTTTGGCATATGGAAAGATTATTCTGTAATATTTGAAAGAGGAAAGAAAACTTCACAGGTCTGATAGTTTTATTTTTTATTCTGTGCTTTACGAAGAATAAATGTATGGAGTCTGTTTCTGGATGGTAGCAGACATGTTACAGGAAAGGGGTTCCAATCCTGACCCCGAGAGAGGGTTCTTGAATCTCCCGAAAGAAAGAATTCAGGGCAAATCCGTAAAGTGAAAGCATGTTTATTAAGAAAGTAGAGGAGAGAGAGAGATCCAAGATGGCCGATTAGCAACAGCTCAGGAATGTAGCTCCCAGTGAAAGCGCAGAGAACGAGTGGACGCCGCACTTTCCAACGAATTTTTGTAGCCCACAGACCGGGAGATTCCCGGCAGAGGAGCCACA